>JAHDVE020000315.1:0-184047 GCA_022606495.2 Halesus radiatus | reverse complement strand
AGACCGCCTTAGCGAAATTGACCCCCCGTTTACGAGAACCGAAATAAGGAAAATACTTGCATCCATAGATATAAAGAAGTCCCCAGGAAGAGATCACTTTACAGCAGACATTTGTCAGAAAGCGTTCGAAAGTCTCCCAGAAATCTTTACTGCATTATACAATACGTGTCTCCGAATTGGCTGCTTCCCAATCCTTTGGAAGGTCGCTAGAATCAAGGTAAGTCCGAAGCCGGGAAAAGAAGACTATGGTAATATCTCTTCATACCGACCTATAGGTCTTCTCCCGGTATTTGGCAAGGTACTAGAGAAATTGCTAATCAAGAGAGTAACCTGGCACTTCAGCACGAAGGGGAAACTTAATTCAAACCAATACGGGTTCACGCAACAAAAAAGCACAGAAGACGCAATGCTTGATGCTGTTAACCACATCAAGAAAGCGAATAAAGAAGGACTTTATGCAAGCCCAATATCACTGGACATAATAAAGGGGGCATTCGACAACGCGTGGTGGCCCCACCTAAAAATGCAATTAGCCAAAAAAGACTGTCCACTAAATATATACAGAGTTTTTAAAGACTACCTATTGGACAGAATGGTAGAAATAATTTACGCAGGCACTGGGGCACAAAAACACTCGAACAAGGGCTGTATACAAGGATCTGCTTGCGGGCCTATTCTATGGAACATAGTTCTGGACGAACTGCTAAATCTCAAATTCGACTCTAACGTACGCATACAAGCATTTGCTGACGACGTTTTAGTTATAATAACTCATGAAGACATGGCAGAAATACAAAAAATAATTAAAGAGAGTCTCTCCTTAATAACAGACTGGGGAGAAAAAGTGAAACTGCAATTCTCTGAGGAAAAAACAAAAGCACTATTCTTTAGTAAAAGGAAAACACTTCCACCAAACATTGTGATGAATGGTAAAATTGTTCCACTCTCTCGGGATTGCAAAATTCTAGGGATCGTCATAGACGATAAGTTAAATTGGAGCAAGCACGTGGACATGGTATGCCAAAAAGCTGTCAATATAACCAAGAAACTTGCATTTATGGCAAAACCTACGTGGGGTCTGAGTTCTGAAATATTAAGAACATCTACGAAACATCTAAGAAATCTACATAGGAGTAGTCGAACCGATAATAACGTACGCCGCGACGGTATGGGCAATAGCTGCAAAACGGAAAAATATACGCAAAAAACTGGATAGAGTCCAAAGGGCCATCGGAATCAGAATATGTAAAGCTTACCGAACTACGTCCCTTACTTCAGTGCAGGCAATAGGAGGACTAACACCTATGGACCTAAAACTCAAAGAACTCAGACTCATCGGTGAAACAAAAAGGAACAGAACTTTACATCTACTTCCTGATGATAGGAAGTACCAGGGAATTGTAAAGGTTACTCAACTACCTCACCCGAGCAAACAAATTGGTGAAAATGTCATCTTTCCAGGAACATACGAGAGAAACTCATTTGAAGCGAACGAAATTGATATTTACACAGATGGAAGCAAAACTGGAGGAAAAGTGGGCGCGGCCTACACAGTGTTCAACGCTAGCGGAGAAATTACAGCAAGAAAATTGCCATTGGCTGATTGATTACTGCTCAGTTTTTCAAGCAGAGCTTTTCGCAATAATGCAAGCACTCGAGTGGGTCAAAAAACAGCAAAAGCATTGGGAAAAAGTTAATGTCTTGACAGATTCACAGAGCGCAGCTCACGCTCTAGAGTCCGGGACACCTACTAACCCAATGGTCTACAATATACAATGTTCGGCCCAACTTTTGAGAGAAAGAGGATCTGCCTGTAAATTTTTGTGGATACGCGGGCACAATGGAATCTATGGAAATGAAAGAGCAGACGAGCTAGCAAAAGACGCTGCATTAAAAACCAAGACACAAAAACTCTATTCAGAATTCCCACTGAGCTACGCAAAGTTCAAAATAAAGGAGTCAATTCTTGAAGAATGGGACCAAAGGTATAAAAACTCTGATACGGGCAAAGGAACACGGATATTTTTCAGGAGCATAACAGAAGCCAAAGAGTTTGGTAAAAAGACAACTCCAACTTTCGAACTCACGCAAATCCTTCCCGGCCATGGAGCGAACCTATCCTATCTTCACAGATTCAAGCTAAAAGATAGTCCGGCATGCCCATGTGACAAACTAACGGACCAAACAATGAAACATCTGTTGCTAGACTGCCCAATGTTCACGACGGAAAGATGGCAAATAACCAAAGAATGCCAGAGGAGAGATATAAACTTCACTGACATTTCTGATGTCATACAAATCATACCTCTCCGAAAAATCTTCATTAAGTTCGCAAAAAACATCATAAGTAAAATTAAGGAACAAAATAAATAATTATCAAAAGACATTAAATTAACTTAAAATCGTATCAAGCACGATCAAAGAAATCTTCACATTATAACTATCTGATCAAACTACAACATAGCCAAGACAAGAAATCACGACTGAGAACGCCAAAGAACACTTCCTATCCTACAAATGGCTCTGTTAAGAGGGTAAGCAATTATCATCTTAACAGAACGTCCACATTTCTTTCAGATTCACGATACTGCTCCGGCTGAGGTTTTACATGGTTCCCTCACGCTGTTAAACAAATGTTGGAGTAGTTAATAGCCCATGTTAGACAAGTCCCATTAACCCCTACACATATCCAAAATTTGCATGACCCTTTACTCTTCCCAACATACACGAAAACAAAAATCAAATCAATAGCTCACATATCAATATAAAATAGCTTAAATAAACCTTGACAAATAATAGACAAGGTAAAAAATAGAACACTCAATGGAAAAAAAAAACCTAACCTAACCTAACCTAACCTAACCTAACCTAACCTAACCTAACCTAACCTAACCTAACCTAACCTAACCTAACCTAACCTAACCTAACCTAACCTAACCTAACCTAACCTAAGCTAACCTAACCTAACCCAACCTAACCTAACCTAATCTAACCCTAACCAACCTAACCCAACTCAACCCAACCTAACCCAACCTAACCTAACCTAACCTAACCCAACCTAACCTAACCCAACTCAACCTAACCCAACCTGAACCTAATCCTAACCTAACCTAACCTGTTCCAACTCAACTCCAACCCAACCTAACCTAACCCAACCTAATCCCATCCTATTAAATTTTTAGAGACACCCCACCGCTTGGCCTGCGTAGGAACACCGAACCTCCAGGCTTCTTGCCTGTCAACAGCGGGTTTGTGTGGAAATGCCGGATATAAAAAGGCTCGCGGTGACGTTGGACGGAAAAAAAAATAATGAAAAACAAAATAGAATTGAATTGATTTTATGCCACGTGGATGGAAATATTTAAAGAACTATTTTAATGTATGCAAATTTGTTAAAAAAGCATGGATACGGTAGAGAGATATTATTTTAAAGCTGCATAACCTAATCGCAGTCGAAATAAATTTAAATTATTAAATCTTAAGAGACACTCACCGCTTGGCTCGCGTAGGAACACTGAACTCTACAGGCTTCTTGCCTGTCAACAGCGGGTTTGTGTGAAAATGCCGGAGATTAAAAGGCTCGCGGTGACGTTGGACGGAAAAAAATTAAGAAAAACGATATTGATTTTATGCCACGTGGATGAAAATGTATAAAGCACTATTAAAGTGTATGTAAATTTGTTAAAAACGCATGGATACGGTAGAGAGATATTATTTTAAAGCTGCATAACCTAATCGCAGTCGAAATAAATTTAAATTATTAAATCTTTAGAGACACTCACCGCTTGGCTCGCGTAGGAACACTGAACTCTCCAGGCTTCTTGCCTGTCAACAGCGGGTTTGTGTGGAAATGCCGGAGATAAAAAGGCTCGCGGTGACGTTGGACGAAAAAAAAAATAATGAAAAACAAAATAGAATTGAATTGATTTTATGCCACGTGGATGGAAATATTTAAAGAACTATTTTAATGTATGCAAATTTGTTTAAAACGCATGGATACGGTAGAGAGATATTATTTTAAAGCTGCATAACCTAATCGCAGTCGAAATAAATTTAAATTATTAAATCTTTAGAGACACTCACCGCTTGGCTCGCGTAGGAACACTGAACTCTCCAGGCTTCTTGCCTGTCACAGCGGGTTTGTGTGGAAATGCCGGAGATAAAAAGGCTCGCGGTGACGTTGGACGGAAAAAAAAATAATGAAAAATTCATAAAAAAATATTGTTATTAATCGTATTTAATCGTAATTCACGATAATTTAGTGTAAGTCAACCGTATTCAACTGTAATTTACCGTAATTCACCGTTACACGCTATATAATTCATCAAAATTTACTGATTTTCAGCGTAATTTACCGAAATTCTTGGTAATTCGCCGTATTTCAGGATAATTCACCAAAAATCACTACAATTGTAGTGATTTTTGTGTTGACTGTAATTCAACGTGAATAATTATAATAATAATTATTACCATAATTTATACAAATATATTCATGTCATTTCCCGTTATTTACTTATTTCACTGTAATTCAGCGAAAATCACCGTACTTCATAATAATTCACTGTAATTTACAGTACTTCAGCATAATTCAGCGTAATTTGCTGTTATTCAGTGCTATTCAGTAAAATTCAGTGTAGTTTGCCATGCTTTATCCCAATTTACTGTAATTCACCTTAAATCGCCGTAATTTACCGTCATTTTCCGTAGTCCAACGTAATTCACCGTAATTGATATATTTTTTAAAATTTCATCTTCATTCCCCCGTACATAACCATAAATCTATGAAATTTTGCGCAATTCACCATATTTTACGTTTATTTTTCATAATCTTTAAAAAACATCACGGTTATTCTTCGTACAATTTCCGCAAACTCCTAATTTAGGATTACTTATGATAATACAAATAAAGTTAATGGTAATTTACCGTATTTACTTTGAGAATTTCACCGTAATTCGCCTTTATATTTCCAAATTTACATTAATTAACCGTGATTCATGGTAATTCACCGTAATTTACAATTATCTAAATGAAGTTATTGGTAATTCACCGTATTTGTTTCGCGAATTCCGGAATTCATATGGAATTCTCGTAAACGACCGGTAATCACGCTAAATCAACGTAATTTACCGTGGTTCACCACATTTCATCCAAAATTACTGCAGTTAATCGTAATTCACCGTGATTCAGTGTTATTTACTGATATTTAGCGTAATTCGCCTATTTTACTGTAATTTACCATAATTCATAGTAATTGACCGTAAAGCACCGGAATTCACCATAGTTCTGTATTTTACTGTACTTCACAGTAATTCACCGTAATTAACCCCAATTTACGTAATTAAACGCAATTCACTGTAATTGCTAAAAATATATAAAAGTTAAGAATTCATCTAAATTTATTCACCGTAATTAACCGAAATTCACCGCAATGTTCGAAATTCACCATAATTAACGTTAATCAAGATAAGGTTAGCGGCAATTCTCCGTATTTACTTTGCAAATTAATGAATTCATGTGAAAACCCCGTAAACCACCGGTCATCACTGTAATTCAGTATAATTCACTGTAATTCGGCATAATTTACTGTAATTCAGCGTAGTTCACTGTAATTTACCGTAATTAAGCATAATTCACCTAACGTTAGCGTAATTCACCGTAATAAGTAACGATAATCTACATAAAGTTAAGAGAAAATCGCCGTATTTACTTTTCAAATTCCGTAATTTATTTAAATTCCCCTTAAATAACCGGTAATCACTGTAAATCAACGTTATTTCCCGTAATTCACCGCATTTTACTGTATTTCAGCATAATTCAGCTTATTGCACTGTAATTTACCGTAATTCATCGTAATTCAACGTAAGTTAGCGAAATTTACCGTAATTTTGTGTAATTCATCTTAAGTAACGATAATCTAGATAAAGTTAATGGTAATTCCCTGTATTTACTTTGCAAATTCCGTAATTCATTTTTATTCCCGTAAAGAACCAGTAATCACCGTAAATCAACGTAATTTCCCGTATTTCACCATATTTCATCCAATAATCCAACTGTAATTCACCGGAATTCAGTGTAATTTACTGGAATTCATCGTAATTAACGGTTATCTCGACGAAGTTAACGGAAAATTCAAGGTATTTAAGGAATCTGAAGAGAAAAAACGGTTAACAACCGTCAATTTTATTTTGATTATCGTTAAAAACAACAATTAAGAAGAAATTACTCAGTTAACAGTCACCTTTTCAAGATTATCCTTAATAATGGCCAATTACAGAATTCGCAAGTAAAATACAATGAATTTCCGTTACTTGCGTTAAGGTTATCACAAGTAACGTAAATTAAAGTGTATTTAAATCAGTTATGGAATTTGCAAAATATTAGTACGTGGAATAACCGTGAATTTCTTTTAAAGTATCATTAAGAAAGGTAAATAACGGTAAATTACGGCGTATTACGGCGTATTACGGCGAATTACAGTAAAGAAAGTAGATTTACGGTGTATTACGGTGAATTAAGGTGGACTCATATGAATTCTGGCTAGCAAGTTCCGACAAAAACTAGGAAATTCCTCTCATAGATTCACGATTTTTTACAAAATAAAAAAAATTCAGTTTTTTTTTTGAAATCCCGTTAATGACATAAAAAAGAAAATCGTAAATTTTGCTTCTTTCAGTAAGACGTTGCCAGAGAAAAAGCTTACCAAGTTCCTACCACAACGGGGAAATTCCTCAATTGGATTCAGGATTTATGAAAAGAGTTACAGTTTTTCAATGTTTTATGAAATCTTGTATAGAACATTAAAAGTAATTCAAATTTTGTATTCAACTTCCATCTGTAAGATGTTGCCCCAGAAAGTGGCCATCAAGTTCCGACTACAACGGGGAAATTCCACAATAGGATTCAAGATTTAAGAAAAAAATTACAATTTTTCAAATTTTTAATTATATCTTGTAGAGACCATTAAAAGTAATTCAAATTTGGAATAAAAACGTCCATCGGTCAGATGTTTCCCCAGAAAATAATTATCAAGTTCCCACCACAAATGGGAAATTCCTCCATTGGGTTCACGATTCTATAAAAAGAAAACTTAAATTTTACTTATGTTACCCCAAAAACGGCTATCTAGTTCCGACCACAACAGGGAAATTCCTCAATTGGATTCAGGATTTATGAAAAAAGCTGCAATTTTTCAATTTTTTTATGAAATCTTGTCGAGAACATTAAGAGTATGTCAAATTTTGGATTCAAATTCCATCGGTCACATGTTGCCCCATAAATCGGCTATCGAGTTCACCTCACAACCTAGAAATTCCTCAATAGGATTTTATGAAAAAAGTTACAATAATTTTTTTTATTTTTTTTAATACTCTCCGAGACCATTAAGAGTAATTCTAATATGGGATACAACTTCAATCTTGTCGAGACCATAAAGACTAATTAAAATTTGGAATACAACTTCCATCGGTCAGATGTATTTAAATCAAGTTTGGACGCAGATACAGCAACTGACCCTCGACGTCCGCTCATCACTCTGCAGGGACCTTCTCCAACGCACAAGGCACGCGCGGTTGGGTTTCATAACCCTTATATTTGATATCAATACATTAAACCCATTTCCCTCGTCTAACAAAAAATCAAAACCATACCCACCTTCGGGTAAATTGAATAGACGCACCCCGGCGTCAAATAAAATAGAAAATATCGTTATAACCACTACCACAAAAACACGTCGAGCTCGACCGCCCGTGTCAGGTTATGTCTACCGCCATCTTGTCCCGCCGCGTCTACCGGATATCCCATCCATAGACACGTGATGACACGTGAAGACATGTATAATAGACAATCGCAATGTTGCATCCATATTGGAGATAATAATTACGTTACAACATATAAAAATAAGTACATTAAAATAAAGCCTTTAAGGTCCTGCGGCATTTAAATTGTGAGGGGCCAATATCTTTCTCGTCTGCGTCGATGCTGGAGGCTGGACTGAGGCGGGCCTCCATGATGAGGATATTCCCGGAGCTGTTTATTCTTTCCCTCATTCCAAGCACCCTGGATCTTATTAGGGCTGCAAAACCGGAAATTCGCCCCTCCGTGAACATACTGGAAGCGCTACAGTATCTGGGGAGGCCAAACATTATTCGCGGAAGACGTTATTGTACTGTACACGAAGTCTTTCCATACTACTATTTTTATTGTTTTCCCCACAGTTCGCACGTATACAGCATTACGCAAAAGGCAAGGAAGAGAGTCCTTTTCACAGCGGTACTGCAAAGGCAAAATCTTCTGCTGAGCATTTTCGATTTTACGCTGAGTGCTCGTTTTTTCCTATCAATATCATCATCATCCATCATATTACTGGTCTGTCCTAGGTATTTAGTTTCTTCAGTCACCTACAGGATCACACCATTCGGGGTAGCTGCAGGAATACTATTCGGGCCTTGACCATATCTTATGACCAACAGAGCCGTTTTATTGGGGTTATAAGACATATTTGTTGCTTCAGAAAACTGTTCGCAGATCTTCGGGAGAATGCGTAGCCCTCTTATAAATTTTGCCATCGGTACCATGTCATCCGCATAACTGAAGTTATTCAGACACTGTCTTCCGATGTGGAAGCCTGCCCCAGCATTGTTTAGCCTTTCAAATTAAAAAAAAAAACTTTGCCTGTTGCCTATAGAATAGATAGTAACGTTTCATTTTATTTCAGTTTGATTTTAAATTAGGGTCTTTATAGTCAATTTCTTTGCTTTGTGCAATAATTGCATTCGTTGCCTTCCTGTGATTCGGCAACAATTTGTTATTATCATTTTCTTTTCTTTTTTCGGTTTCATTTTTGCACGTGAGCAAGTGTCCGATTCTGGAGTGCAGTCAAGTTTCAGTGAGGTGAATCAAGTTCTAGTGGATATCCAAGAATGGAGGTAGGCCTATTCAATTTCCGTGGCATCCTCTGTTTCTTTCAGTGCTTCCTGTCACCTTTTTTCCCCATCTGGTTCTTGAGCCAGATTAACTTTTTCAGCCAACCCAAAATTGGAATTATTCAGAGCTGTCGAAACATGGGCTTTTGAAATTTCAGCATTCCGTGGGATATTCAAATCCGCAATCCCCTTAAAATAAAAAAATAAAAATTTATCGCAATATTCAAACCATCTATCTCGTTGATATTGTAAGCACACCCAGCTGTTTTGTTTTTTTTTTTAATTTGGGCAAAATTTTAATTTGGCGGGCTTTTGAAATTTCAACATTCCACCGGATATTCAAATCCGGCAATCCTCTTAAAATATAGAAAAAAATTATAGCGATATTCAACAGCCATTAGGGTTTTTTTGGCTTAATTCAAATTTGGCGCACTTTTGAAATTTCAGATAATGGCGCAAGTTTCAAATCCGACAATCTTCTTGAAATTTAGGAAAAAATTGAAAAAAAAATATTTCATCTGTATAAAATATCTTCATTCGGTTAAAATATCATCAAAGATAGCCGGTTTAAAATATTGCGATTTTTTTCAAATTTCAAAGAGATTTCAGAATTAAATTTCTCCATATTTAAAAAAAAAACGGATTTGCCGGTTTTTGATACGGCAAATCTTTCAGTCTCTCCAGTTCATCGTGACCATTTGTTATTATAAAAAATGTTGACAAAAGTCAATCTCCAGAAGTACTTTAGTATTTACGAGTACTTCGATTCGTCGAGTGCTCACTTTTATCATCAAATTCGTTATTAACCTCATCATTATTATAGTAGTAGTTTTTGTTATTTTCAATTTTTAGATTCTTGTAGAAATATAAATGTGTAGATCGAGTATTTTGGTTTAAATAATTATTTATTGAAACTGTCGAAAATAACATAAATAAAATAAAACATCTTAATTAAAGAACATTCAAATAGTTTAAGGTATTTTTTCAGGTCTGATCGGTTTTATCGTCACAACCTGGATTAGGATTTATAAAGCACTTGTTCCTGGCAGATCCCACACGGCCCAACTGAATGCCCATTATATCGTCCACTTCTACTTTGTTGTTAGAAATTTGATTCTATAAAAAGAAAACATACGTAAAAAAATAATTTATACTTAAAGAGCGGATTCTTTGAACAGAATATTTGCATTTAGGTAATACCTAACTTTTGAGTTAGGCAATTAAAAACAAAGAAACGCACGTGTCCATTTTAACAATGTAAAGCCTCGAATAAACTGCCTCGACATTATGTAAAAAGTTGTGAGATATTTACCTGCATGGATGATATGATCCTTTTATAGCGCTCCTGCAAGCGGCTCACCGCATCCTTCATCTCAATTTGGCTCTCATTAAACACCTGAAGTGTGATCTCTGCACGCTGTTTCATCAAAAGCATCTGAGGGCAAATGAACACGGCTTCATTTTGAATATAGATTTAAGTATCTTTTGAATATTATTGATTAACGAATTTTCGGCTTTCCATTATGGTTTTCCCTGTCAAAATTTTTTGTCAACATAATGAGCAATATCAAAACTCGCTACTTCTTCCCATATGTTTTCGCAAACATTTGGTCGTGTACCCTTCAAATAATATTCTTTAACAGAATAATAGAATAATAGAATAATAGAATAATAGAATAATAGAATAAAAGAATAATAGAATAATAGAATAATAGAATAATAGAATAATAGAATAATAGAATAAAAGAATAATAGAATAATAGAATAATAGAATAATAGAATAATAGAATAATAGAATAATAGAATAATAGAATAATAGAATAATAGAATAAAAGAATAATAGAATAATAGAATAATAGAATAATAGAATAATAGAATAATAGAATAATAGAATAATAGAATAATAGAATAAAAGAATAATAGAATAATAGAATAATAGAATAATAGAATAATAGAATAATAGAATAATAGAATAATAGAATAATAGAATAATAGAATAATAGAATAATAGAATAATAGAATAATAGAATAATAGAATAATAGAATAATAGAATAATAGAATAATAGAATAAAAGAATAATAGAATAATAGAATAATAGAATAATAGAATAATAGAATAATAGAATAATAGAATAATAGAATAATAGAATAATAGAATAAAAGAATAATAGAATAATAGAATAATAGAATAATAGAATAATAGAATAATAGAATAATAGAATAATAGAATAATAGAATAAAAGAATAATAGAATAATAGAATAATAGAATAATAGAATAATAGAATAATAGAATAATAGAATAATTGAATAATTGAATAATAGAATAATAGAATAATAGAGTAATAGAATAATAGAATAATAGAATAATATAATAATAGAATAATAGAATAATAGAATAATAGAATAATAGAATAATAGAATAATAGAATAATAGAATAATAGAATAATAGAATAATAGAATAATAGAATAATAGAATAATAGAATAATCGAATAATAGAATAATATAATAATAGAGTAATAGAATAATAGAATATTGATGACATCGTATGTCAGGTTTATCGTAAGCTCACAAATAAAATGATGGGAACTAACCTTAACGGTGTTTTCGTGTTTATGTTTTTCTTTCAGCATTTCAAACAGTTTGCCCTGGAAGTACCTCAGGCACTTCTTCTTGATGTTATCGGCCCGGTGCAGACGTTCCTCCATGATGCACACCTTCTCCCTACAGAGCACGCACTCGGCATTGTTGCACTCCTCCCCGGCTCGGGACTGCATTCCATGGACATCTGCCTCCAGCCTGAAGACGCAAGTATGTACAAATAGCGCAAACAAACCAGAGGGTCCGCTTTCAACATTTGTATTCTAATTAATAC
This sequence comes from Halesus radiatus, assembly GCA_022606495.2. Classification (NCBI taxonomy): domain Eukaryota; kingdom Metazoa; phylum Arthropoda; class Insecta; order Trichoptera; family Limnephilidae; genus Halesus; species Halesus radiatus. The sequence continues at coordinate 172,250 of JAHDVE020000315.1, read as the reverse complement.
AGGGAGGAAGCATCCAAAATGGCTACCACATGAATGTTTTATAGACTGATATTTACTCTATGGTAAAATCAACTTCGTAAGCACAAATATGCTTTTGAACTGTTTAAATGATAATAAGTGGGATCCGGCAACGCGGTGGCAATACCAGTGCTGTACTCAAGAGAAAAAAAATACAAAAACGCATACCTACATACGAAAAACTTATTTATAGACCCCTTTCCAGTTTTAGTATGCCAGGAGTCAAGTATGTTGTCAACAATAAAACTCTATTGTCTTAATAAAAATAATTACACATCATCCACTTTTTTATATTTATCCCGCACAGTTGAAGCGACTAGATTTAGTGAATGAGCCAAACAGGTAAAGTGTATCATATTGGGAAACACTATTTTAAGTTCGCGTCCGGCTTTTAGCATGTAAGGGGCAGAGTCGTTAAATGTTGTTAAAATTAAAAGTTTGTCGAAGTTATTAACTGCAGATTCCTGCCACAAAAAAATTAAACTGTTTTTTACAAAATCCTTTATGGTTTCGGCATTGGTAAAACCTTGATAGCAATCAAATATGACCGAGTTACAATGTCTCCTAGTGGTTTTACGACCAGATTAGCTATATTGCGTCCAAACTTATCGGTCGTTTCAACAACTGTCGCCCATATATATGAATGTCCCAATTTTTTTCTGATATCGTTAATTTCACTACAAAACACTTTATGTAAATACCCTTTTCGGAGAGTATTAGTATTAGTATTAGTATTAGTATTAGTATTAGTACTCGGGAGATCTATAGTCGAACATTTACAACACAAATATTTCGAAAAAAAAAGACGGAAATTAAAATGGTCTAGTTTTATCCATGGGATATTACAACATATTAAAAACATAGCTAAATCAAAATAGAAATCTGTTTTAGACGTATCATTTGTCTTCATTATCAAATGATTTCTGCTTTGCTAATTCGTAACTAACTTCTAAAAAATAAAATATTTCCTATCGGCTTGTAGTTTACAAAGATTTGTTTTAAAGTAAGACATACTGATACTATTGTCTCTTTTCTTTCCCATATTTCGTTCATTGAATAGAAAAAGACGAAATTATTATTATCGATTGCCTATGTGATATGATAAAAAAAGTATCGGATTTCACCTTTCCAGTGCTGAGCTTCAGTTAACAAGTCAAGTGAAGTCATTTTTACCACAAAAAGGACAAAGAGCAGTACGCCATATAATATTATTTTAGTGTGATTGATATAAACCTTTCCACATAAACTCAAATTTTGTATACCGTAGTTGAATCACAGTAGCTGACCATCTGTTTACATAGTGATATCAACAACGAAACTTGAATATCTTATTAATATTTTTTAAATTTAATTTTTACCTTGATTTCATATTATCTAAATATGTATATAAAAATCAATGTATGTTTGGATGTTTGTCCTTTGTGCGCTCCGAAACCATTCATCCGATTGGGATGAAATTTTCGAGATTTGTTCTTCACATGCCTGGGATGGTTTCTACGTACATAAAATTGAGCTCTGGCGATATGAAATTTCGGTGAAAAATCCCTTGTTTCCTATCCGATTGCAAAGAAACTTTGGTAAGTTATTGTGTGGATGCAAGGGAAGGTTTCTATATATAATGGTGAGCTTTGGTGTTTTGAAATTTATATAAAATTCCCTTATTTCGTATACTATTCATCTGATTGCGATGAAACATTGGCGGGTTGTTGTGCAAGTTGTTGTGCACACGCCTGGGAAGGTTTCTATACATAAAAGTGAGCTCTGGCGTTATTAAGTATGTATATTTTTTTTCCTATACCATTCTTCCTATAGCAATGAAACTTTGGCCAGTTGTGTGGATTCTAGGAAAGGTTTCTGTAAATAATAGTGAGCTCTGGCGTTATGAAATTTTAATAAAAATTCCTATTTTTCTATATCAGTCATCCTATTGTGATGAAACTTTGTTAAATTTTTGTGTTGCGCGCGATTAGTTTCAAAACAAGCAGGGCGAGAAGGGGAGGGGAAACAAGGGAAAGGGAATAAAAATAATAACATGACATTTATATAGCGCAGTTTTGTGCTATTTCACTTCAAGTGGAACGGGGATGCTTGGGTAAGAACACGTAGGGATTATCACTCTTCCTTTGAATGGTATAGCAACGCATGCCGGGCAGGCGATAGTATTTCATAAAAAAAAATACAATCGATAAATACAATGTTTAAAACGAATTTAACCCGTTTAATAACGATAATTTAATTGTTTTGCCTTTAATAATGAGCGGCCCTGGAATTCTTCAAAATGCCACCGCGTTTCCGGATCCTACTTATTACACATAAAAAAATGCTTTCTGCCCTGAATTTACAGCATACAAATTGAAGATGGAAAAAATCACACAACCAAACTTATCGTATATGACATGTTCACGAATCTATTGAGTTTCTCGCACTGGGACTCGCGTCACCCTCTTATACCGCACTCCCGCAACTACACTGCCGTAACTCAAAATATGTTAACTAACTAACCATCACGCCGTTTCCATGCAAGGTTGATGTAAGCGTAATGAGTAAGAGATTAAGGGAGGGGCGCTTAGATGGTTTGTGCATGTGGAGGGAATGAACGAAGAAAGGGGGGTAAGAATAATATATGAAACGAATGTGAATGGAAGAAGAATCCGAGGAAGACATGGCACGATCAAGTGAATCAAATACTTGAGTCGGGCCATGTCAGAAGTCGGAATAATAGAAGAGAATGTATGAGACGATGTATAAATGTGAACGAAGCAAGAAGAGTATGCCAAGATCGAGTTGTTTGGTGGTCCGTCCCTTCTGCCTACCCCTTTGGAAAATCGCGTGATGGTTAAGTTAAAATATGTTCAACTTGGAAAATTTACTATTATTATATATTATTCATATATTAAAATGATTTTCTTGCACGTATTTTCAACTGGCTTTGTTTTTTTTTTTTTGCTTAGTTAATACTAAAAAAAATATTTAAAAGTTCGTTAAAAACGTGTTTTTCCTGTGAATCCTGTGATATTAATGAAAGTGATTTTTATTTTTGTTACATATGACAAAAAGAATTCAGAACAAGAGTGCACGTTATTTGACGAAATTGCCAATAAGTCTACCATAGGAAATATTGGATCCCTATTAGTTGTCCTACATAAATAATATTCTTGATCACCAGGTAATTATTAAATTATGTGAACTCACCAAAGAAAATCGGTAGTGGTACAATATTTATTATAAATTCTTCAAATATTACAATTATTGACCACAGAACTTGCTATTGTTTCATATTTGTTACAGTGATTATATTGTTATAATCAATTAAGTTACCCGATACTGAAGCGAGGAGAAATAAGTTAAGTTGGTGCACGACCGGGATACGAGAAAATCATGTTTTTCTCAAGGCAATCGGGGTTTACATAATCTCATTGATTTTATAATGTTTCTTGGGTTCTTGTATTTTCAACATACATAATCTTTTTGAATCAGCGGTTATCAGGTGGTCGGTAGGTTGCTAAACTACTTATGTGATTTATTTCTTTACTTATACTTTGACGTATGGCATTGTAGTTACGGATGTGCGCTATGTCCTTTATGCTCGGAGCACGGAGGTAGTAAGGGGAGCCCATGTAGTTCCGACCCCCTAATGTTTTTATTGAATGAAAAATGTGCCTCCGTGGAAACTAAAAACGTTTTACTTTATTTTAAAGTAAAGTGATGAAAAACAAACATTTCTAGAAATGACTCTTAACAAAATACGGGTTATAGCTCCGACCACCACGACTTTATCTAAACAAATAAACAGTAATCATGTGAATTATTTTCTGAACACAGAAAATCACCGTATACTTTTTTAGTTTCTATTGATTTAACGTGATTATATAAGCTAAATAATCATGTGTTATCTTCAATAAATTCCACAAGAGACCGCGGGGTCAAATCTTTAAATGGGAGCGAAACGACAAAGGCATTAATATAATGGAACCTGTTATTAAAAATATATATATATTTGGAAAAGTTAACGGTTACATAAAAACAAAACGAAAATCGGTAAGTGAAAAGGTGTCATAATTATGGTTACCTGATCAAATTGCACGTGCTTAAATAACATGACAAGAATTGCATTATGAGAAAATTACTAATTGAATTAATTACACGTGGAGAAAATTACAGTCGCTAAAACTACACAGATGTATTTAGATTCTTTTGGGGGAATTCTTTAAGTGCGTATGCCACTTTTTCACTATATATTTATTTACTTATAATTGGTGATGTAGATTCTCTTAACCCCTCTTCATAATAAATGATATTTTTTCTTAAATGTGCATGGTAAACTTTTAAATGTCAATAGAAAGCGTATTAATAACACAGTTTAAATCAAATACTATAGTACAAATATACTATACTATAGTACAAATATACTATACTATAGTACAAATATACTATACTATAGTACAAATATACTAAGCTATAGTACAAATGAGATGACATGACTTTTATGAGTCCCTTTCGTGCTGGGAGAAATATCTCCCAAAAAGATTCGAGGTGTTAGGAAACTGTTTATTATTTTGTGATATACTTCCATTGCAATGATTGATGATAATCGGTTTTATATTATAATTTCTTCAAAAGATTGGTATTCACATTGTGGAGTCATTATTAATAAATGATTTTTAAAAATACTTTCGAATCAATCACCACTTTATTAATATATACATATCAACATGTTTCGAAAGCGAAGCTTTTCTCATCAGGACACACAGAACACTAATATTATTATTATATTTTTTAATATTTTGTATGTTCTAATGAGGAAAGCTTCGCTTTCGAAACACGTTGACATGTATATTAATAAAGTGGTGATTACAAAGTAATTTTTAATTAATTTAGTTTTATATTAGCTATTGTAGTAATATAACTTAATTTCCAAGAGGAATGAATATGTAACCTTGTATTTTTTTTTCAGAAATCCTGCACCCAGCGGATCTAAACTCCTCGATGGAGTCCTTATCCTACGACTCCTCTGTGGCCTCTCCGGGCAGCGCGTCTGGCAGGCACTCTCAGCGGACCAAGCGCATGCGCACCAGCTTCAAGCACCACCAGCTCAGGACCATGAAGTCCTACTTCGCCATCAACCAGAACCCCGACGCTAAAGACCTGAAGCAACTGGCACAAAAGACTGGACTCTCAAAGAGAGTTTTGCAGGTAACGATTAATTTTTCAGTATTGTCAAGGTTGTAAGGGATTTGTGATTTTTTTTCTTTTTTTAAATGAGTTTTTATTTTTAGGTGTGGTTCCAAAACGCCCGCGCCAAATGGCGCCGCAACATGATGCGTCAGGAGACGGGTGGCGGTCAAGGCCCCGGCGGGCAGGGCAGCCAGAACGGCTCCGGCGGGCTGGGCGCGCCCGGGCACCACCACGCGCACATCTCTTCCGCGCCCTTCTCCGACGTCTACCTACAGCAGGAGGAAGCGCACCACGAGTACTGCTAGACCCCTATACTTGACCCCACCTCACCCAACAGTGGCTAGTCTCATTGCTCGGCTGTAATTTTTTTTCAGAATCTTTTTTATGATTTTTCTATCAATTTAGCGCCCTTGTGGTGATTTTTCACAGAATCGGCGCTGTGCAAATCATACATAATAATTACTTTTTATTATTATTAATTCCGTCAGAAGATTATACAATATTCATAAAAAGGTCAAACTAAGTACTCTAACAATATATTCAGTTTATTTTAAAAGGTGAACATTTTGACTTATTCGCTGTCTTACTTCAATTGGAGGCATGCCTTGCTCGCCCTCCTTATTTTGGTTTCTTCACCTTGCGTGTAAGGGCATCTCTGTGGATAATGGGAATTTTACGTCTGAATAAGTTCTAGCACAATTAAATTAACTAAAGTAGAAGATGAATAAACCATTAATATAGTAGTATATACCATGTAACAATAATTTTAAAAATATTATGCACACATAAAAGTTTAAATATTTTAGAACAATTTTAAGTTATTCCACTGCTGCTTTGGGTTGACAATGCATCCGTTCAGTGTTTTTTTTCAATTCCTCTGAAAACTTTATACATTCCTAATTATTGATGTGAACAGTTTCATTCTTGCAAATTGTTATCATTAAAAGGGGATCACTTGAATGTATTTAGATTAATTCTGAGGAAAGACGATAAATAAACATTTCGAATAGGTAGGTATGCCCGTCACCAGTTAGCATATTCTTTGTCTAAAAAATACCAAACTCTTAACGGAATTATTTCGCATTCCCGTAATTATTTACATGCATAAATTGGAAACAAAAAAGGACGGAAGTCTTTGAATGGCGATCAAGATTAAGGGTAAACGAAACGTATTACATGCTCGCAGATGGGGCTAATTTAAATATTAAAAAAAAAACTTTTTGCACTTAACGCTTTTAAATATTGAGTTGAAGTGTTTGTTGGCGGTTATACGGAATATGAAATGGAATAAATTGTTATTGTAGGTTTTTAAGCTCAAGTTCTTCTAGAACATTATAAAAGCTTAATATGTTATTACAACACTAAAATTTATAGTATTTTTATAAGTACGTGAGCTTTAAAATTACACTAACAAATTATTCCATTTCGTGTTCCGTATAACCGCCAACAAACACTTCATCTCAACATTTAAAAGCATTAATAGTTAAAAGTGTTTTTTTTTATAAAGTATTTTTAATAGGGTGTATCACATTTCGTTAACCCTTAAATAAATAAAATTCTCATAATATCAGATTTTATTGCCAACATAAGACATAATTATCCGTTAAGACTACATAAAATCACCATTCGTTTATTTAAATATTTTAGATTTTAAAAAAATATTCTGGTAGAAATGTTTGACTTGCCAAGTTTTTCCATAACGTTATTCATCGGAACAAGTTTATTCCAAATAAAAAGACAAATATACCTTGCCCAAATTACGTTTTCAAGAAAGGCATTTTTTGGATTTTTTTTATTGTTTTTGAAATTATTACATGTAGACCGTCATAATTGTGTATCTACTTACCAATATTATTTCTCTTTATACCATAATATTTCTCCGTAGTTTTCACAAGGTCGGGTACATTCACAGAACAAAGGCAACGAATATAGTAAAAATTCTCAAATACAACCGCCTCCAAACCGCCAAAAATGAACAATATTATTATTGTTCTTGTTCAGCATTTGGATTGCATCGTTTCGATAGCAAAGTTCAAAACCATATTAAATTGTATGAATAATTTTACTAACTAAATTTAAAATACATGCTCTTTACTTTTATTAAATACCGTAGAAATATAATAATACACACAGCTCCTGACATTTACCATACATTGAGATATCAACATTTTTCGCTGTTTCGTTTTGTTTTCAACACGGTTTCGCTGGAAATAGCACAGTCTGTTATTTATTGGTGCCGGTAAGTTTTACAGAGTAGTTTTAATGAAATCCAATAAGTAAAACTCTTGCAATAACGTTTTAAAATTAGCATGAAAAACATTGAACACGCCATGTTGTATTGAGATTAGATCATATTTGTACCACTCTGGTTAGCCACAGATTACATATTTAAAAGAAGATAGTTTGTTTGGGTAGAATATTTTCAAAATGTAAAACACAAGTTGGCACCTACTTAATACTTTTTTTTATTTAGCTATATTTTGAAAAAATAAATGTCTGGAAAGAAATAAAATTTTCAGACTGTTTCTTTGTTCAGAGATAGTAAAAGTCGTCACGAGGCATTACTTTCGCTTTCAAATCAATTATGGCACCAAGATAGATTACACAACTTCCACTTTAGTAAAAAAAAAACCGATACACATCAGCTAGTTCTTAATAAATTATATAAATCAAAATTACAAAAGATTAATATTTGGTGACCTACATATGATTTTACTCCCTTTTGGCTCATGTATAATATATGTTTTAGAATATTAGAATTGTATTAACATTTAAATCCTCGCTGTTCACACACTGCCTAAATTGTTTATAAAGAAAATAAAACATTTATTGCAATAGCAATACAGTCTAGAAGTCTTGATGCGGTAGCGTAGCATGTTGCCAGTATTTTGGCAAAGCTACGCGTGTAATCAAATATCATGCACCTATTTATTTATTTTAATTTTCGATTTATATAATTTATTAAGAATATATTTCACAGAAAATTTATTAAAACTAACTCGTACAACTCGGGCCGCTAGAGGGCGCTAGTATAGCACGTTGCCATCAAATTTCAGATGGGGGTATTGTCATTTAAGTATTTTCTTTTATACTGGACGACATGCGCAATAAAAATCAAGTAAGGATAAAGGCAAATTGTTCAAGAAATAGAAAATAAGGTTTTCTCTCTTAGCCTCTAGCGATTTCAAGAAAATATTTATAAAATGTATGATAGAATAGGACCTTGACCAAAGAGATCGATATAAATTACAAGAATTGCGTCAATATTTGACTGTGCGGCAGCCCTTATTACATTGACGATGATTTTATGATTGCAACTTTAAAACACTTTCTTGGTTAGAAAATTCTTACTAACCATTACTTAAAATTGCTGATTCATGCAAGTTTGTACTACAATATTAAAACAAAGTTTAGCCGATATACTACATTAAAACAAAGAAATGGCCATGACAGTTTTCGTTTTAAAATGGCAAATAGAATGTTTTGGGAAATACAGTGCCTCTTACTAGTTTTGTATTATTATTATTATTTTCATTTAGTTAGCCGCTCGAGATTTCTTAGAGATAAATTCATAAAACATAGATTTTAACCAGGTAAGTCACAAAATGCCAAGACACCCTTTTCTAAAAAAAATTACCTTATTCGGTTTGCACAGGCTCCCCGACACCCCCTGTCCGGGGTTAAAGCACAGTATTTTCAGGAGGAAGTAAAAAACTTAACTTTTTCCGAAATATCAAGAATTTTTTTTTAATACAAACAATTAAATATGTTTTCGTGAAAAGTACAATCAAACGATAGAATTTAAAAAATATATATTCATCTTATTTACGTTAAAATATTTCGTTAATAGGCTTAGCGTTTTGAACTCTGCTGTCGATTTACTGGTAGGTAAAAGAGAGTTTTGTATAAAGTTGATAACTAAACATACACCCACCAAAGTTAATATAATACATTGAATTTCCAACAACCTTATTATGGGGGAAAGAAAAAATCACTAATTGTCGGTAGGTATGTAAGTAGTTATGTATCTACTTAAGTGTGATTAAATAACTGGAAGAAGGTACGTAAGTGTAAATAAGTACGTACCTGAAATGTGGGTTCACCTTTCCTCGTAGGAATTAATGTTCACCTATAGATGGCATGTTTATGAGTTGCATTGTAAATTTAAGTATTAGACTTTAGGAAATTATTTTATTTGTATATTGTAAATAATTAATATTTGAAAATATAATGTTACCCATATTTATTGACACGAAGTGTTTTGAACATGCTTCTTATTCTTCTCCTGTCTGAGTGTAGATTTCCATATATTTGCTTATTGTACAATACTAGTAGTTTTGATGTGTCGATTGAATGTATTATGAATTCCTTGTAACTTCGAGAATTTTTGTGTTATCCGATGTCGCGAAAAAGAATGTTAATTTAAAAAAATAAATAATCAAACCTACTTGAATTTTATTTTTGATCCCCAGTATGCCTTCATTGTGAAAATAATCCATATATATTTTGTTAGTAATTAAACATCGAATATGGCCCCAAATAATGTCTAAAGAAGAATATTTACTGCACAATGAAAATGTGCTTACTGGATAATGTTATTATGAACAAACAAATATAATTTATTATTCCTCAATATCTACAAATTTTAATAGTAGTAATGCCCCCGACACTGGGCCCGACTCCACCGATAAGTTTGTAGTTTTACCCGTTGATAGATAATTTTTTTAAACCATTAAAATAATCCATTTGAGTTACTAGCGACATCTATACCGAAACCAGGAAAACAGATTTCAAAACGTATTGTGTTTATAGAAATCGCTGAAAAGGGTGTTAATTTGTGAGTATAGATGGCAGAAATAACCCACAAAATTCATATAAATCTCTAGTAGTTTGTGAAATATGATATAGATGGCGGTAGCATATTATAAAATATTAATTTTGTCTTCACTTTTACTATTTTCATACACATTATCTTTTGTAGGAAAAAATATTGTTGTTACTCGTTTACTAGTAGTCCCGAAAAAATGTGGGACAGATGACGTAAGCACATATACATTTCGATTGTGTTTTCGTGAAAAGCGTTATTCCACATCTTTTAGGAAAGAAACTTATGCCTAAAGCCGCGTCTCGTGAGACTGTTTTTTTTTAAACATTTACAAAAAAAAACGGTGTCTTACCATACACATTTCTGTGTGCATATAGAATGTTCTTGTCTTCCGACATCGATGGAAAACATTCCCCTCGGGGGAAAAGGGGAAAGGGGAGAATGGTTTTTTTTTTAAATTGCCACACTGTGCAGGTCTATCTATGCGTCCCGTCCGATGGTATTTTATCATAAATCGGACGGGTTTTTAGGTTATGTGTACTGAGGGAAATTATAATATATTATAATAAGTAGTTTGCTTATGTATCAGTAATAATAATAATATATTTAATAAATACGTAAGTATTCTCTTATTTTGTGTGCTATTTCTAATAGCATTACAGCCATCATATCAAGAACTTTTAAAAGTACACATCGTGAGGTAAATATATATACAAGCGCGTCTTTTTCTTGTTATTTTTATTTTATTTTTATCATTATTAAAAGAAAAACTAAAGTTAAGAACCTGAAACCCGTTTATATATAATTCAATATATTAATTAGACATAAAATAAGGTTTTAGGTTCTTAGTTTGGGTTTTTTAGGTAAATAAAAAAAAAACAACCTAAAGGGAACAAAGACGAAAAAAGGAAAATTAGTTAGACTGAAATAGTTGTTCCTCGTTGTAATTAAACTAATAAAAAGTGTTTTTCTTTAATTTTGTCCGTATTAAGAATGTCGTGCTTATGTGCATATTTAATCATCGTTATAAACACATCAATTGACTACATTAGTGGTTTACACAAAACATTTCTTACTATTTTAACATTCATTGTTTTATTTTTTTATTCAAACAATGGTGTTTTATTCCAGCCTATAAAAATATGTAGTACATTCGAAAGATTATTCTAGAACTAATCTTGTCGTCAACCGATTGGTTTAAATAACGCCTTAGACCAAAATAGACTGTGTTTTTGTCAATGGCGTTAATTCACACCTTTTGGGAAAGAAACTTAAACCTTAGTGCAAGCACAATGCTCGTGCAGTTAATATCACGGAGGTTAAAGCAAGTAGGGCTATTTTTGCTTTTCCGCAAAATGTGAGATAACACCTTTGACCAAAGCACAGTTGATACGTACCTAAAAACTTAATCACCCATAAAATATTATTTCGATAACCTTCCATGCATAAAGTCATCATGAATTCTTTATTAGATACGGCAATTAAAAATGAATGATACTCTATTATTAATAAATCGTTTTATTATCATTTTAAACACTAAAAATACACACATTTCAGCTTCATAATGTAAGTAAGTATCTACATAACAACATTAAAGTAATTTTTAAATATATGTAGGTACATATAAATCACCTTATAATTTATGCGGATATTTCCTTTTCTAGCATTATGTAAAAATCTCAGTCACGAAAATAACAACACTTATTAACTTAATTATATAGTCAGAAGCGGTGATAGGAGTTTTCTGATAGGTACATATCTAAAAATGATAAATAGCTTAACTTAGGTTATTGGTGCAAGGTTGCTGAACGTAGTTCAGGCAGAATCCCCTGTTTCCAAAGTCATTCGGTGCTTCGACGCTGTCAGTGTGGAAAGCAAGGCGAAAAGGCTTCACTGTACCTAAAAAGAGAAAATATTTTATTTTACATTTTATTATTTTTTTATTTTATTCACGCCTATGTGGCTTTTACATGTTGTGATACCTTTATCACATAGTTATGCAAAGGAGTATAATAATATAGTACATAAAATAATAATAAAAGTATAAAAGAAGTAAGTAGGTACAACATAAGTATGTAGTTAAAGCGTAATGAATAACAGTAAATTGGCTGAATTTATCATTTTGACAGTAAATTAACTTTTAGGCGAACAAGATATTTTGCTTTACAGCGCGAGCGACTAATCTTTTTAATATAACAATTAGCCTCATAATTCTTTACAATACGGAACTCCAGTCCAATTTTTTTCATCATTATAACGTTCAAACTAAAATATCAGTATACGAGTATATAGTTTTTTTCTAAGTAAGTTTTCGTAGTTAAAATAAATTTCAAACTCTGAATTTTTCAAAGCCCGCTAAAACGCTACAAATCTATGGCCGGTCGGTTATGATCAGTTTTGAGGTTAGAATTTCAAATGTCAAAACAAGGATGAGCTTTACCATACATACTTTTATATTCTATTCATGGTAAACCATAACTAAACAGAAGTAATAAAATTATGTACCTTTTTAGAAACTATAACCCAAAGAATTAATAATAGTATTGAGCATTAACATTATCATGACATCCATATTGACAATTGGTTTACTCATGAATACCCTAATTTCTTTAATTAATAATAGGTTTATTTTTATACTGAAGAACAATTAAAGAGCTTAAAGTCACCCAAATTAAGTTAAAATTTCGCCAAAACTAAAAAAAAAGATATTTAAAATACTAAACAAAATAGAAAATAAAAATGTTCATTCCAAAAACAGAATGCGCATGTGACGTCAGATGTTCCAAATGCAATGGTACCAACATAACAAGGTGTTTTGATGCGACGATTTTTTTATGCACTTTTAAATAAAGATTTATAAATTTTACGTATAATTATTGACATGATGGGGTCATTGGGGTTCAGTAGAAACAGGTAACTTCGTTGAGTGTCAAGTATTTTATTAGTTCACAATCTAAAATACATTCTTAACTGGTAGGTATTGTGGGTGTCACTTAATTACACGAACTGTTTTTACGGGTAATCTGCACACGGTCCAGTGGGGAGATTACCAGTCGTCTCGATGTTGGTGTTGAAAGCCTCAGAGAGCAGGTGGTACTTCCGGTAGGGGGAGGTTTTGGTGCTGGGCGGACACGCGTTTCGGCTTTCACTTGACGAGCGGTTTCAGACGGTTCAAGAGGATGATCAGCAGGATGCCAGAGGCGCTCGACTGCTGTCCGGTGGTGATTCCTGCGGTGGTGGATGTGTGCCTTGATGGGATCACGGCGCTGGGAGGCAGGAGGCGAAGGGCACTCGACTGCACTCGAACGGTGGGCGTTGGGGTTCGGCGGTTCCTGCCGAGTTTTCCCGCAGCGTCTCAGGCTGGGGATGCAAGTGGCCTGCTTGCTTTGTAGGAGACGGGAGTCTCGACTACGACCACTGGCCGGACGGTCTCTACTGACTCGTCTCTGTCCACTACTGACTTTGCTTCGGCCAAAGTCCCCCTTTTTAATCACATCCGAACTATTCTTCGGGTTCCTTCGTGAACTACGAACTGTGGCTCGGTGGCTTTTAATTAGTTCGCCGTTAATCCCCGTAACTGCCTTTTTCTGGCGACTGCGAAATTCCCGGGATTTAAAGCCGGGCGTTTGTAAATTACCCTCAGGTAGACGGACCTCGGGTACCGTATTAGGGATTAGCATAAATCGGTGTTTCCCGCACTTATGGCTTGTATCAATCCACCCCGGTTTCTTGCGGTGAAACAGCGCTGCTTTTAATTTCCACCCCGGCTTCTTGATATATTTATAGAGTTCCTCGCTGGAACTTGGTGTTGTGTACTGTCGGATTTCCAATTTCTCTGATTTGCAGGATTCGATCGGCAATATCTCCGTCTGCTGTTTGTCGCTGGTTTCCATTATGATGCTGCTAGGTATTATTGTTTGCGGTACATCAGCCATTTTAACTTCTGCCGAGTGTACTATTTGGTATACCTCGGTAGGTCTCACTTCCATAGGGGACGCATCTTCTGCGTACTTGTTTTCAATGACGTCATGGGCCGGCGTCGCTACAGGCGAAGTTGATTGAGGCTCTATTTCTGATAATTCACTTTGGATAGGTGAATCTAACTCCGGTGAAGCGCCAACATTAGGAAATATGGCAGAGTCCTCGTTATTGGCTGTCTCCGCCACCGTGTTTATCTCCAGTTGACAAGGCGGTGAGGCAGTTTCTTCTTCTTCGATGATTTGTGGTGTTGCCTCTGCGGTATGCAGAAATTTTTCTAACGGAAAATTGCACCACCAATTAACTATCTCCCGGAACTTTTTCCAATCAAGTGGTTCTTTGCTTTCGATTATTTGACCCCACGCCATAGAAAATGCTAAATTCACGCCACGAAATTGACTTATCGCTATGTCACACTTCTCGCCTTCTGGAACTTTCCATGTTTCGAAATATATCTCGCACTTATTTGAAAATATTTTCCAATCGTCAATATCTTGTCTCGCGAATTCCGCTGTTAGTGGTGGTCTGATATCTTCGCTTGATGAGGGCGCCACAAGGTTTTCAGCCGAACCTTGAAACGGCCTGTAATTATAATCGTTCAGGCGTGATGGTGAGTTCGCTTCTTCGTATCGGGGTTCCTCGTAATAGTACGAGCGATGATCGTCTCGATTATCTCCATCATCACACTCGCGATAATACGATCTCTCTCTTGAAGGAGATCTATAATGCTCCTTCTCTCTTGATGAATAATTCTCGCGTCCATATCGTTGTTCATCGTAATAGCGCGAGCGATGATCGTCCCTCTCAGATAGTTCTCGATAATCTCCATCCTCATAATCGCGATAATGTGAACGCACTATTGAAGGAGATCCATAATATTCTTTCTTTCTTGAAGTATCATTCCCGCGTCTGTATCGTGGCTCATCGTACTCACGATGATATGACCGCTTTCTTGAAGGGGATCCATAATATTCCTTCTCTCCCGACGTATAATCTCCGCGTGCTGGCGACCTCCATTTATCATCATCCCTGCTGGAGCGTTGGCTTGTGCTTGACGGTGAGCGGCGGCGTGAACTATGACTAGACCTGACATGCGGTTTAGCAGCGTTATTGTTGTTGGAGAAATAGCTCTGCCAGAGATGGCTGGTTTTAGTCCTCGGCGGAGACCACGCGTCGAAATATCGGTCTATTTTTCTTCTGGGCGAGACGCGCTTAGGCGACGTGTAATCTTTCCTCGCTCTAGAACGCTGGCTTTTGGGGGCGACATGGTCCGTATGTCGGCTGCTTTGTTTACCCGAGGCCGAGGGTTTGTTCCGGCTCTTGTAAACGGTACGGCTCGAGTCACTTTCACTTTTACGCGGCATTTTTATGACCACTGGTATTTAAATTTTGAGATTGAAATTACACTGCACTTTTGAATTTACTGAACCCGATCTCAGGGTGTGGGTACGAATTCAAATCTGTCCCATAGGGCAGTTTTTTCAAACACGAAATGAATCCACGTTGGCGCCAATTGACATGATGGGGTCATTGGGGTTCAGTAGAAACAGGTAACTTCGTTGAGTGTCAAGTATTTTATTAGTTCACAATCTAAAATACATTCTTAACTGGTAGGTATTGTGGGTATCACTTAATTACACGAACTGTTTTTTACGGGTAATCTGCACACGGTCCAGTGGGGAGATTACCAGTCGTCTCGATGTTGGTGCGTTGAAAGCCTCAGAGAGAGCAGGTGGTACTCCGGTAGGGAGGTTTTGGTGCTGGGCGGACACGCGTTTCTCGGCTTTCACTTGACGAGCGGTTTCAGATTTGTTCACAAGAGGATGATCAGCAGGATGCCAGAGGCGCTCGACTGCTGTCCGGTGGTGATTCCTGCGGTGGTGGATATGTGCCTCGATGGGATCACGGCGCTGGGAGGCAGGAGGCGAAGGGCACTCGACTGCACTCGAACGGTGGGCGTTGGGTTTCGGCGGTTCTTGCCGAGTTTTCCCGCAGCGTCTCAGGCTGGGGATGCAAGTGGCCTGCTTGCTTTGTAGGAGACGGGAGTCTCGACTGCGACCACTGGCCGGACGGTCTCTACTGACTCGTCTCTGTCCACTACTGGCCTTGCTTCGGCCAAAGTTCCCCTTTTTAATCCCATCCGAACTATTCTTCGGGTTCCTTCGTGAACTACGAACTGTGGCTCGGTGGCTTTTAATTAGTTCGCCGTTAATCCCCGTAACTGCCTTTTTCTGGCGACTGCGAAATTCCCGATTTAAAGCCGGGCGTTTGTAAATTACCTCAGGTAGACGGGACCTCGGTACCGTATTAGGGATTAGCATAAATCGGTGTTTCACTTATGGCTTCTTGTATCAATTCAATTCCTGGTTTTTGTGGTGAAACAGCGCTGCTTTTAATTTCCACCCCGGCTTCTTGATGTATTTATAGAGTTCCTCGCTGGAACTTGGTGTTGTGCACTGTTGGATTTCCAATTTCTCTGATTTACAGGATTCAATCGGCAATATCTCCGTCTGCTGTTTGTCGCTGGTTTCCATTATGATGCTGCTAGGTATTATTGTTTGCGGTACATCATCCATTTTCACTTCTGCCGAGTGTACTATTTGGTATACCTCGGTAGGTCTCACTTCCATAGGGGACGCATCTTCTGCGTATTTGTTTTCAATGACGTCATGGGCCGGCGTCGCTACAGGCGAAGTTGATTGAGGCTCTATTTCTGATAATTCACTTTGGATAGGTGAATCTAACTCCGGTGAAGCGCCAACATTAGGAAATATGGCAGAGTCCTCGTTATTGGCTGTCTCTGCCGCCGTGTTTATCTCCAGTTGACAAGGCGGTGAGGCAGTTTCTTCTTCTTCGATGATTTGTGGTGTTGTCTCTGCGGTATGCAGAAATTTTTCTAACGGAAAATTGCACCACCAATTAACTATCTCCCGGAACTTTTTCCAATCAAGTGGTCCTTTGCTTTCGATTATTTGACCCCACGCCATAGAAAATGCTAAATTCACGCCACGAAATTGACTTATCGCTATGTCACACTTCTCGCCTTCTGGAACTTTCCATGTTTCGAAATATATCTCGCACTTATTTGAAAATATTTTCCAATCGTCAATATCTTGTCTCGCGAATTCCGCTGTTAGTGGTGGTCTGATATCTTCGCTTGATGAGGGCGCCACAAAGTTTTCAGCCGAACCTTGAAACGGCCTGTAATTATAATCGTTCAGGCGTGATGGTGAGTTCGCTTCTTCGTATCGGGGTTCCTCGTAATAGCACGAGCGATGATCGTCTCGATTATCTCCATCATCCCACTCACGATAATACGATCTCTCTCTTGAAGGAGATCTATAATGCTCCTTCTCTCTTGATGAATAATTCTCGCGTCCATATCGTTGTTCATCGTAATAGCGCGAGCGACGATCGTCCCTGTCAGATGGTTCTCGATAATCTCCATCCTCATACTCGCGATAATATGATCTCTCTCTTGAAGGAGATCTATAATGCTCCTTCTCTCTTGATGAATAATCCTCGCGTCCATATCGTGGTTCATCGTAATAGCGTGAGCGATGATCGTCCCTCTCAGATAGTTCTCGATAATCTCCATCCTCATAATCGCGATAATGTGAACGCACTATTGAAGGAGATCCATAATATTCTTTTTTTCTTGAAGTATCATTCCCGCGTCTGTATCGTGGCTCATCGTACTCACGATGATATGACCGCTCTCTTGAAGGGGATCCATAATATTCCTTCTCTCCCGACGTATAATCTCCGCGTGCTGGCGACCTCCATTTATCATCATCCCTGCTGGAGCGTTGGCTTGTGCTTGACGGTGAGCGGCGGCGTGAACTATGACTAGACCTGACATGCGGTTTAGCATCGTTATTGTTGTTGGAGAAATAGCTCTGCCAGAGATGGCTGGTTTTAGTCCTCGGCGGAGACCACGCGTCGAAATATCGGTCTATTTTTCTTCTGGGCGAGACGCGCTTAGGCGACGTGTAATCTTTCCTCGCTCTAGAACGCTGGCTTTTGGGGGCGACATGGTCCGTATGTCGGCTGCTTTGTTTACCTGAGGCCGAGGGTTTGTTTCGGCTCTTGTAAACGGTACGGCTCGAGTCACTTTCACTTTTACGCGGCATTTTTATGACCAATGAAATTTAAATTTTGAGATTGAAATTACACTGCACTTTTGAATTTACTGAACCCGATCTCAGGGTGTGGGTACGAATTCAAATCTGTCCCATAGGGCAGTTTTTTTTCAAACACGAAATGAATCCACGTTGGCGCCAATTGACATGATGGGGTCATTGGGGTTCAGTAGAAACAGGTAACTTCGTTGAGCGTCAAGTATTTTATTTATTCACAATCTAAAATACATTCTTAACTGGTAGGTATTGTGGGTGTCACTTAATTACACGAACTGTTTTTACGGGTAATCTGCACACGGTCCAGTGGGGAGATTACCAGTCGTCTCGATGTTGGTGTTGAAAGCCTCAGAGAGCAGGTAGTACTTCCGGTATGGGGAGGTTTTGGTGCTGGGCGGACACGCGTTTCGGCTTTCACTTGACGACCGGTTTCAGACGGTTCAAGAGGATGATCAGCAGGATGCCAGAGGCGCTCGACTGCTGTCCGGTGGTGATTCCTGCGGTGGTGGATATGTGCCTTGATGGGATCACGGCGCTGGAGGGCAGGAGGCGAAGGGCACTCGACTGCACTCGAACGGTGGGCGTTGGGGTTCGGCGGTTCCTGCCGAGTTTTTCCGCAGCGTCTCAGGCTGGGGATGCAAGTGGCCTGCTTGCTTTGTAGGAGACGGGAGTCTCGACTACGACCACTGGCCGGACGGTCTCTACTGACTCCTCTCTGTCCACTACCGATTTTGCTTCGGCCAAAGTCCCCCTTTTTAATCACATCCGAACTATTCTTCGGGTTCCTTCGTGAACTCCGAACTGTGGCTCGGTGTATTTTAATTAGTTCGCTGTTAATCCCCTTAACTGCCTTCTTCTGGCGACTGCAAAATTCCCGGGATTTAAAGCCGGGCGTTTGTAAATTACCCTCAGGTAGACAGACCTCGGGTACCGTATTATGGATTAGAATAAATCGGTGTTTCCCGCACTTATGACTTGTATCAATCCACCCCGGTTTCTTGCGGTGAAACAGCGCTGCTTTTAATTTCCACCCCGGTTTCTTGATGTATTTATAGAGGTCCTCGCTGGAACTTGGTGTTGTGTACTGTCGGATTTCCAATTTCTCTGATTTGCAGGATTCGATCGGCAATATCTCCGTCTGCTGTTTGTCGCTGGTTTCCATTATGATGCTGCTAGGTATTATTGTTTGCGGTACATCAGCCATTTTCACTTCTGCCGAGTGTACTATTTGGTATACCGCGGTAGGTCTCACTTCCATAGGGGACGCATCTTCTGCGTACTTGTTTTCAATGACGTCATGGGCCGGCGTCGCTACAGGCGAAGTTGATTGAGGCTCTATTTCTGATAATTCACTTTTGATAGGTGAATCTAACTCCGGTGAAGCGCCAACATTAGGAAATATGGCAGAGTCCTCGTTATTGGCTGTCTCCGCCGCCGTGTTTATCTCCAGTTGACAAGGCGGTGAGGCAGTTTCTTCTTCTTCGATGATTTGTGGTGTTGCCGCTGCGGTATGCAGAAATTTTTCTAACGGAAAATTGCACCACCAATTAACTATCTCCCGGAACCCTTTCCAATCAAGTGGTCCTTTGCTTTCGATTATTTGACCCCACGCCATAGAAAATGCTAAATTCACTCCACGAAATTGACTTATCGCTATGTCGCACTTCTCGCCTTCTGGAACTTTCCATGTTTCGAAATATATCTCGCACTTATTTGAAAATATTTTCCAATCGTCAATATCTTGTCTCGCGAATTCCGCTGTTAGTGGTGGTCTGATATCTTCGCTTGATGAGGGCGCCACAAGGTTTTCAGCCGAACCTTGAAACGGCCTGTAATTATAATCGTTCAGGCGTGATGGTGAGTTCGCTTCTTCGTATCGGGGTTCCTCGTAATACCACGAGCGATGATCGTCTCGATTATCTCCATCATCACACTCGCGATAATACGATCGCTCTCTTGAAGGAGATCTATAATATTCCTTCTCTGTTGACGAATAATCCTCGCGTTCATATCGTGGTTCATCGTAATAGCGCGTGCGATGATCGTCCCTCTCAGATGGTTCTCGATAATCTCCATCCTCATACTCGCGATAATATGATCTCTCTCTTGAAGGAGATCTATAATGCTCCTTCTCTCTTGATGAATAATCCTCGCGTCCATATCGTGGTTCATCGTAATAGCGCGAGCGATGATCGTCCCTCTCAGATAGTTCTCGATAATCTCTATCCTCATAATTGCGATAATGTGAACGCACTATTGAAGGAGATCCATAATATTCTTTCTTTCTTGAAGTATCATTCCCGCGTCTGTATCGTGGCTCATCGTACTCACGATGATATGACCGCTTTCTTGAAGGGGATCCATAATATTCCTTCTTTCTTGACGAATAATCTCCGCGTGCTGGCGACCTCCATTTATCATCATCCCTGCTGGAGCGTTGGTTTGTGCTTGACGGTGAGCGGCGGCGTGAACTATGACTAGACCTGACATGCGGTTTAGCATCGTTATTGTTGTTGGAGAAATAGCTCTGCCAGAGATGGCTGGTTTTAGTCCTCGGCGGAGACCACGCGTCGAAATATCGGTCTATTTTTCTTCTGGGCGAGACGCTTAGGGGCGACGTGTGTAATCTTCCGCTCTAGAACGCTGCTTTTGGGGGCGACATGGTCCGTATGTCGGCTGCTTTGTTTACCTGAGGCCGAGGGTTTGTTTCGGCTCTTGTAAACGGTCCGGCTCGAGTCACTTTCACTTTTACGCGGCATTTTTATGACCACTGAAATTTAAATTTTGAGATTGAAATTACACTGCACTTTTGAATTTACTGAACCCGATCTCAGGGTGTGGGTACGAATTCAAATCTGTCCCATAGGGCAGTTTTTTCAAACACGAAATGAATCCACGTTGGCGCCAATTGACATGATGGGGTCATTGGGGTTCAGTAGAAACAGGTAACTTCGTTGAGTGTCAAGTATTTTATTAATTCACAATGTAAAATATATTCCTAACTGGTAGGTATTGTGGGTGTCACTTAATTACACGAACTGTTTTTACGGGTAATCTGCACACGGTCCAGTGGGGAGATTACCAGTCGTCTCGATGTTGGTGTTGAAAGCCTCAGAGAGCAGGTGGTACTTCCGGTAGGGGGAGGTTTTGGTGCTGGGCGGACACGCGTTTCGGCTTTCACTTGACGAGCGGTTTCAGACGGTTCAAGAGGATGATCAGCAGGATGCCAGAGGCGCTCGACTGCTGTCCGGTGGTGATTCCTGCGGTGGTGGATGTGTGCCTTGATGGGATCACGGCGCTGGGAGGCAGGAGGCGAAGGGCACTCGACTGCACTCGAACGATGGGCGTTGGGGTTCGGCGGTTCCTGCCGAGTTTTTCCGCGGCGTCTCAGGCTGGGGATGCAAGTGGCCTGATTGCTTTGTAGGAGACGGGAGTCTCGACTACGACCACTGGCCGGACGGTCTCTACTGACTCCTCTCTGTCCACTACCGATTTTGCTTCGGCCAAAGTCCCCCTTTTTAATCACATCCGAACTATTCTTCGGGTTCCTTCGTGAACTACGAACTGTGGCTCGGTGGCTTTTAATTAGTTCGCCGTTAATCCTCGTAACTGCCTTTTTCTGGCGACTGCGAAATTCCCGGGATTTAAAGCCGGGCGTTTGTAAATTACCCTCAGGTAGACGGACCTCGGGTACCGTATTAGGGATTAGCATAAATCGGTGTTTCCCGAACTTATGGCTTGTATCAATCCACCCCGGTTTCTTGCGGTGAAACAGCGCTGCTTTTAATTTCCACCCCGGCTTCTTGATATATTTATAGAGTTCCTCGCTGGAACTTGGTGTTGTGTACTGTCGGATTTCCAATTTCTCTGATTTGCAGGATTCGATCGGCAATATCTCCGTCTGCTGTTTGTCGCTGGTTTCCATTATGATGCTGCTAGGTATTATTGTTTGCGGTACATCAGCCATTTTCACTTCTGCCGAGTGTACTATTTGGTATACCTCGGTAGGTTTCACTTCCATGGGGGACGCATCTTCTGCGTATTTGTTTTCAATGACGTCATGGGCCGGCGTCGCTACAGGTGAAGTTGATTGAGGCTCTATTTCTGATAATTCACTTTGGATAGGTGAATCTAACTCCGGTGAAGCGCCAACATTAGGAAATATGGCAGAGTCCTCGTTATTGGTTGTCTCCGCCGCCGTGTTTATCTCCAGTTGACAAGGCGGTGAGGCAGTTTCTTCTTCTTCGATGATTTGTGGTGTTGCCTCTGCGGTATGCAGAAATTTTTCTAACGGAAAATTGCACCACCAATTAACCATCTCCCGGAACCTTTTCCAATCAAGTGGTCCTTTGCTTTCGATTATTTGACCCCACGCCATAGAAAATGCTAAATTCACGCCACGAAATTGACTTATCGCTATGTCACACTTCTCGCCTTCTGGAACTTTCCATGTTTCGAAATATATCTCGCACTTATTTGAAAATATTTTCCAATCGTCAATATCTTGTCTCGCGAATTCCGCTGTTAGTGGTGGTCTGATATCTTCGCTTGATGAGGGCGCCACAAGGTTTTCAGCCGAACCTTGAAACGGCCTGTAATTATAATCGTTCAGGCGTGATGGTGAGTTCGCTTCTTCGTATCGGGGTTCCTCGCAATAGCACGAGCGATGATCGTCTCGATTATCTCCATCATCACACTCGCGATAATACGATCTCTCTCTTGAAGGAGATCTATAATGCTCCTTCTCTCTTGATGAATAATCCTCGCGTCCATATCGGGGTTCATCGTAATAGCGCGAGCGATGATCGCCCCTGTCAGATGGTTCTCGATAATCTCCGTCTTCATACTCACGATAATATGATCTCTCTCTTGAAGGAGATCTATAATGTTCCTTCTCTTTTGATGAATAATCCTCGCGTCCATATCGTGGTTCATCGTAATAGCGCGAGCGATGATCGTCCCTCTCAGATGGTTCTCGATAATCTCCATCCTCATACTCGCGATAACGTGAACGCTCTATTGAAGGAGATCCATAATATTCTTTCTTTCTTGACGAATAATCCTCGCGTCCATATCGTGGCTCATTGTACTCACGGTAATATGATCGCTCTCTTGAAGGCGATCCGTAATATTCCTTCTCTCCCGACGTATAATCCTCGCGTGCTGGCGACCTCCATTTATCATCATCCCTGCTGGAGCGTTGGCTTGTGCTTGACGGTGAGCGGCGGCGTGAACGATAACTAGGTCTGATATATGACTTAGAATCGTAGTTATAGTCAGAGATATGCTTCAATTTTGAAGGTGAGCGACGGCTTGAACTATGACTAGACCTGGCATGCGGTTTAGCATCGTTATTGTTGTTGGAGAAATAGCTCTGCCAGAGATGGCTGGTTTTAGTCCTCGGCGGAGACCACGCGTCGAAATATCGGTCTATTTTTCTTCTGGGCGAGACGCGCTTAGGCGACGTGTAATCTTTCCTCGCTCTAGAACGCTGGTTTTTGGGGGCGACATGGTCCGTATGTCGGCTGCTTTGTTTACCCGAGGCCGAGGGTTTGTTCCGGCTCTTGTAAACGGTACGGCTCGAGTCACTTTCACTTTTACGCGGCATTTTTATGACACTGAAATTTAAATTTTGAGGCTGAAATTACACTGCACTTTTGAATTTACTGAACCCGATCTCAGGGTGTGGGTACGAATTCAAATCTGTCCCATAGGGCAGTTTTTTCAAACACGAAATGAATCCACGTTGGCGCCAATTGACATGATGGGGTCATTGGGGTTCAGTAGAAACAGGTAACTTCGTTGAGTGTCAAGTATTTTATTAATTCACAATGTAAAATATATACTTAACTGGTAGGTATTGTGGGTGTCACTTAATTACACGAACTGTTTTTACGGGTAATCTGCACACGGTCCAGTGGGAAGATTACCAGTCGTCTCGATGTTGGTGTTGAAAGCCTCGGAGAGCAGGTGGTACTTCCGGTAGGGGGAGGTTTTGGTGCTGGGCGGACACGCGTTTCGGCTTTCACTTGACGACCGGTTTCAGACGGTTCAAGAGGATGATCAGCAGGATGCCAGCGGCGCTCGACTGCTGTCCGGTGGTGATTCCTGCGGTGGTGGATATGTGCCTTGATGGGATCACAGCGTTGGAGGGCAGGAGGCGAAGGGCACTCGACTGCACTCGAACGGTGGGCGTTGGGGTTCGGCGGTTCTTGCGGAGTTTTCCCGCAGCGTCTCAGGCTGGGGATGCAAGCGGCCTGCTTGCTTTGTAGGAGACGGGAGTCTCGACTACGACCACTGGCCGGACGGTCTCTACTGACTCGTCTCTGTCCACTACTGATCTTGCTTCGGCCAAAGTCCCCCTTTTTAATCACATCTGAGCTATTCTTCGGGTTCCTTCGTGAACTACGAACTGTGGCTCGGTGGCTTTTAATTAATTCGCTGTTAATCCCCGTAACTGCCTTTTTCTGGCGACTGCGAAATTCCCGGGATTTAAAGCCGGGCGTTTGTAAATTACCCTCAGGTAGACGGACCTCGGGTACCGTATTAGGGATTAGCATAAATCGGTGTTTCCCGCACTTATGGCTTGTATCAATATATATAACAATAAGTGATGAAAATAGGTAAGTAATTAATTAAAAATGTAAAAATTATCAGAAATATTAAATAATAAATTTTGGAAAGAAATTATTTTTCAATCATAAATAAAATCAAGAAAATAGTAAAAATAGTAACAATAATAATAATAATAATAATAATAAAATTAATAACCAAGTATTAAAAAAAGCTATCCCTTAAATTTATTTTCACATTAGTATAGTTATTCTAATATTAATTTAAATTTTAATAATAATAACTATTATTATTTTATTTTATATGCCTCTTTAAATCCTTTTGGCATTATTTCATTATTATAGGTACGTACATAGAAGACGCATATTTATTTAGAAATCAGTACATTCCTGAACTTAATTCGATTTTTTTATTATTAAAATATCTACACGAGTCGCTGTAATGTCGCAAACTCTTCGTCCGCATATTAGATTCCAGCAATAGCTTCATTTTTCACAATCAAATTACTTACTACAAATCAAGTCCAAGAGCAACGCACGCCACTGACTCGAGAGTAAAAGTGGCTATATAGTGCTCGCTTCGTGAAACGTGACACATTATTTATGTAGGTAGATGTACTCATACTAGAAAATGCTGTATTTCTAGGTATGCTTAGCTCGTGACATCGGCGCATGAAGTGTCGTAACCTACCCACGGTGTAGTGATGTAGTGGTGTAGTGGTACAGTGGTGTGTGCGGAGGCTCCGTGACGAGCAAGGTTATCAAAGGACGCCCGGGAAGGTCGCGCAGCTTATTGTGTCTTGCACCGCTAATTCTCTTTCGTGAATACGTTTCGCAAAATGCCTCGAGAGAATATTCCAAGTTGAATTATTCAGGATCTCGGGTGTGAATTCTTAGGTATTTTGTTGAAATATTCTAATTTGCATGGCCACGTAAACTAAACAAACCTCTGAAAAATAACAAATTTAATATTACGTCAAGTCTTGTAATTTCCCCCATCTAACTAACAAAGACGTCAATCTGTAGGGTTGGGCATAGAGGGTGGAATAGAGGGTGGAACGTCACACAACTCTGTCCTGGCTCCAATACTCCAACACTCCTTGCTTCATTCACATTCATACGAAATAACAAATATTACGTCAAGTCTTATAATTTCCCACATCTAACTAACAAAGACGTCAATCTGTAGGGTTGGGCATAGAGGGTGGAACGTCACACAACTCTGTCCTGGCTCCAATACTCCAACACTCCTTGCTTCATTCACATTCATACGAAATAACAAATATTACGTCAAGTCTTGTAATTTCCCACATCTAACTAACAAAGACGTCAATCTGTAGGGTTGGGCATAGAGGGTGGAATAGAGGGTGGAACGTCACACAACTCTGTCCTGGCTCCAATACTCCAACACTCCTTGCTTCATTCACATTCATACGAAATAACAAATATTACGTCAAGTCTTGTAATTTCCCACATCTAACTAACAAAGACGTCAATCTGTAGGGTTGGGCATAGAGGGTGGAATAGAGGGTGGAACGTCACACAACTCTGTCCTGGCTCCAATACTCCAACACTCCTTGCTTCATTCACATTCATACGAAATAACAAATATTACGTCAAGTCTTATAATTTCCCACATCTAACTAACAAAGACGTCAATCTGTAGGGTTGGGCATAGAGGGTGGAATAGAGGGTGGAACGTCACACAACTCTGTCCTGGCTCCAATACTCCAACACTCCTTGCTTCATTCACATTCATACAAAATCTTCTGTTATTCAGATTCCTGTGAAGGCCAACATCAATCAACCATTTCGACGGTTCCAACGAACAATGTCGGGATGTGTAAAATTGGTAACTTTGCATGAGAGCTGTAGTAGTTCAATATTATGTTTTTCCAATGAAATAAATAGGGGTGTAGGCAAAATATCAAGAACAATACTATATTTTTTATCTCAAAAACAATAAAAATGTAGACGTGAAACTCTTAACAGGTAGAAACGAAACTTTAAGCAGCGCTGATAGGAAGATACCATCTGCACATCCGACATTGTTCGTTGGGACCATCGATATTCTCCTGGCATCTCGTGGGAAAGGGAAAAGGGAGTAGTCTTTTGAAATTTCATGTAGACGATAGTGACCTTCCTCTTGTTTCTAAGGTCAAGTGTGGAAATTTTCAGTAAGCTCGGAATAAAACTGTAGATTTGTATACAAAATAAACATACGAGTACACCGCCCGTCAGGGACATTCTTCTTTATATAATAGAAGAAGGAGACATGTCTAACAAATAATAATAATCGGATGATTTTTTAGCGCCGTTTTTGTGAAAAATCACCTCAACATTATGGCATCTTGTTCAGACTTTGACATGAATATTCTCTCAAATGCATATTTATGTCATTGGTTCATTAATGTATTATGTACTCGTATGTGCTGTTCTTTTCTGTAGCTCTTGTTTATCTACCTTCGTGTTGTGTATTATGTATAAAAAAATAAAATAAAACAGAGTCCGTTCTACGAGCGTAGACTAAAAGAAAGGAGGCATTAGCATGGATAATTTCATTAAAACCAAAAGTGAAAACTTTAATAATTAGTGCAGCCAGCTGGTTATGACGGATTAAAACAAGAACGCGTGCAATTAAACGCACCGCGGAATAATGCATCGGCGACGTGCTGCGGTCATTAATAAACTAACCTTTATTATACCTCATGCTCATGTACGGCTAATTTATCACTCAAGTGCGAAGTAAATACATTCAGATATATAAAAAGAGTATACTCGTACGTACTACCTGCGAGTTATACAATGCATCATAATAATGTACCGCACAAGACAAGCTTTATAACCCGAGAGCTCTTTCCACAAAACCAATGACGTCTCTTGTCTGACTTTTCGACAGTTAAATTGATATTTTAAAGCTTGATGATCGAAATGACGTTGGAGGCTGAAAACAGTTCAATTGACATTTCATAACTTTAATACGTTCTTTGTGGGACACCCTACACCTAACTCAAAAACCCTACAGTATCAATAGCCCGCTCACTGGGTAGGGAAGATTATCTCCACATGTATGCACCTCTAACCACAGTTGATACAGGAAGAGGGATAAATGTTCGCTGGCACTGTACACAAAAATTTTAGAATACGATACGTGGATGCCATAATTCTAGTTGTTGGAACTCTTGTATCATTCCGATTGGTATCCAGGTGGATAAATGCGTCGGACTCTGATTCAGACGTCGCGGCTTCAATCGTTTCCCTAGCTTAGTCCTCCATCATTGCACAAGCAAAACTTTCCGCTTATAGTGATGGTAGTGGGAGGAATTAAATATTCTTTCAATTTAGTTTGGCTAAAACAGAAAGTGCCCGAGACTGTACTTGTTTGATTTTGGGATATGAAAAGTTTATTTCTATCGTTTATTTGTTTTTTTGTTTGTTTTATTTTAGTTATTTGCACAATTAAGTTTATAAAATTACAAACTATAACTCATATACCACTATTACATACTACTGGATTTCATCTTGCTTTACTTAATGTGGTTTTTACAGTATGTTTTTATTAATAATTTTGATGGTTTCCGGCAACACATTATAACATTTCACCCCTTTATAAAATAAACTGTTCTATTTTGGAGAATTTATAACTTGTTTGGTTCTCTGTCGTTACACAAAAAAAGAATCGTCAAGCAGTAATTAAAATGTGGAGAGAGAGAGAGAGATGGTTTATTGTATGATTTTATGTTGATCATCTGGTGATGTGGACTGTGTAGCAGAGCAGTGCAAGCATGTCTTGAATCGGATCATGATAATATGTAGTGACGGTTGGTTACCTTTGTGCAGTGGCATGCGTGAAGTTATTTATTAAGTGAGGGGAGAGATGAACGCGCGGAAATACTTCACTGCAATCCGTCTGGCCTGGAGAAAGTGCGGACTATTGTGGTGCTGATCATAATGAATGAGAAGCTACGTAGATCCCACCTGCTAATTGTGTATTGTGCATGGTGTTGTGTTACATGACGGGCAATTATCATGATTAGAGTAAAGTGTAATGCGACGCGCGTCGCGTTGAACTAAGGTTCCGCGTTATACGTAATTCTACATGGGAACTGCGGGAAGGTAAATAATGAAGAGCGTAGAGGAATACTGAAAACACACTTCAATACC
Source organism: Halesus radiatus (assembly GCA_022606495.2). NCBI lineage: Eukaryota > Metazoa > Arthropoda > Insecta > Trichoptera > Limnephilidae > Halesus > Halesus radiatus. The sequence goes on along the minus strand of JAHDVE020000315.1, from coordinate 143,379 downwards.
TGCGATCCTGCGATCCTGCCGCTGGGAGCTCAGCTGTCCACCTCTCTGATACGAGTTTATGAAAAGGAGGAACAAGTTACATCAGCGGTATTAGGATTACGCCTTAAAAAAAATAGAAAATGATGCGAGAAAATTTAAGAAAAAAATTATTATATTGGGTTAGTACTATTAAAATGCATATCAAAATACTTAATTATTCATACAAGTTGTGTTAGTTGTTATTCCTTAATAAACAGAACAACATTACACTTTATAGCTCAAATATAACTACAGTTTCTTCAAAAGATTGGTATGCACTTTGTGGCGTCAGTATATTAATAAATGAATTAAAATTAATTATTTATTATTAAAATTTGAAATATTAGAAATCAGAAAAAGCGTTAATACTGAATTAAATTCAATTAATAAACAAACATTTTTTTTAAATAGCTATCTCTTGAATTTATTTTCATATTAATATAATAATAATAATAAAAGCATAAGAATGTCAACTACCAGTCTGAAAATGTCCGTAGTGGGATGAAACCGGTCCTGGTGAAAATAAATAAGTGGAAGAAAGTACAAAAGTGTCTTAATTTCAATTCTAATACATATTAATATTAATAATAAAAATAATTTCTTTTTTAATTTATAATATAAATTTGTCATTCAATGTTTTATAATAATTTTTGATTAATTACTTACCTACTTTAATCAATTTTTGTTTATGTTTATAATTTGTCTATTCTTACATTATTGTGTTCCATATTTTATCATTTGTATATTAATAAAGTGGTGAATACAAAATAAATTTTAATTAATTTATTAAAATATAACTGTAAAAATATCATAACAAATTAATTAAGAATTACTTTGTAATCACCACTTTATTAACATATACATATCAACATGTTTCGAAATCGAAGCTGTCCTCATCAGGACATACAGAATATTAAAAAAATAATAATCTCAAGTAAAGACAATCAATAATGACGCAACAAAGTGAATACCAATCTTTTGAAGAAACTACAAAAATATCTTAACATTTGATCAAGAAGCAAATATTCATATTAACAAAATATTTCTTCGATAAAATGCTACTTTTGGTTGCAAAATACAAACCAATTACAATAAACCGATCTTGAATAATAATTTTCCCTTGTGCCCAATCCAATCATTTAAAAAAAAAACTTATATTTATTTAACAAGAAACGTGCCCAGCTGTTAGCTGTTCGATTGAACGGGGCTTTAAACTTCAAAATATTCATTAAATACATTACAGCAATGTAATCATGAATTAATAACGATGAAGGAAGAATACTGTTTTGACAGAAACGATAATAGGAAGACGAGCGACCATGAAATTAAAAAAATATTATAAAAGTGTTTTTTTTAAATGAGTAATTTCCGCTATGAAACACGGAGGAGGCATTCTACATACAGTTTCATGGAAACGGATGGTGGCGGCCTATCTATATCTAGCCAACATCGGCGATATCTCAAGGCCCCTCATAAACATACAAAAGATCACACACCGAGGTAGTAGACATCACTACACTACATGCTCAATCAATTTGTCACATATTGGCAAACAGCACACGTACTCGTACTATGATGTTGTTTTGTCGCTTTAGGTGCTACACAGTACACAGTTGTTGTGCTTCCCGAGCAGAAGATGTTCTAAAAATTGTTATTTTGAGTGGTGGCTGACGACATGTCTCACAGAACCGAGAACACAAGAATTATCGCACCTTCGTGCAAAACAGGTTAATTCATTCATACTTGTGGATCGTACACCAGGGACGGCAACCTTTTGTTCGAGTGATTAATTTAAAAACAAACAAGTTGTTAACAAGACACTGGGTTACCCACTGAAGAGATAAACCGATAGAAGTGTGTTGTGAGCGTGTCTGTGTGCCTGAAGTAAGCTGACTTTTTCCTCACTTCCGGTGAAATTGATCAAACATTTTCAAATGCCAAAAATCTTTCTTGAACCGAGTATCAGTTCTGTCTGGGGCCTAGGAGTCGAAAGGTCTTTAGTAAACTGCTGATATTCGTTTTCTATAAAATCGGTATAGATTACACTTGGGAATATCTGTTCAATGGGGAAAGCCTATCTACCCAACGTTTGGGCAACATAATATGTATGTTTATTATTATTTTTTAATTAAAAACTATTTAAGATACATTAATTTATCATGCGCTACCACTGACGTCAGAATTAATAGACTTGCCCCAAGTACCATTTCGTTGGCTGGAGGCAAAGGTAACGTGGAATCCATTGTTTGCACCAGCCTAGGTCACTGCCAACTTCGTTTTTGTCGCGGGATTTTGACAGCGATAAGCAAATTACAAAACATTTAAAAGGGTCAAACAAAATACTATTTTATTTTAACAAGCCGAACCTTTTTACTTATATGCAGTTTTACTTAAACTGGCGGTACGCCTAGCTCCCCCCACTTATTTTGGTTTATTCCCTTTGTGTGTTAGGGCAACTCTATGTATTATTTCCTGTGTGTGTGATTCCTGTTCCGAGGCGGACTGTGGGTTGTTGTACCTATGTTGTTTTCATGTTTATTTATGTTCATAGTACATATCAGTCTATAAACAAACAAGCGTAAGTCGGGGGTAGCTCTTGCATCCTGCTTGCACAGACACAAGTGAGAAATAATAACCGCACGCAGTAGCAGATGACTAAAAATCTGGAAGCTCGGCCTGCTAGCAAAACGATGAAAAATGATATAATTTTTATTTATTTACGCCTAGAAGGTTTTACGTGTTGATACATTTCTCATAGTTAGTTATACAAAGGAGTATGAAAGAAGTACGTAGGTCTAAACCATCGCAATAATTGGTGTATTTGGTAGAATAGCTCATCTTCACCAGCACAAGTTAATAGGGGCCTATACTTTAGTTTAATCCAGTCCCACCTAAATTACCTAATATAAATATGGGGAAACACACACATTACATACTTGAATGAATTACAAATAATACAGAATAAAGTTACAAAAAAACTTTTCCATTATAGCCCAGATACCCCCGCAAAAAAACTATACCAAGAAATGAACTTGATGAAATCAGAAAACTTTACGAATATAATATATCCCTACTAATCTACAAAATACAAAATAGACTTATACACACGAACACAGCATGTATAAAAACATCACTAGTACACGAACACTACACAAGACAACATAATAAATTGTACATGAATACAGTAAAGACTGAAAGTGGTAAAAGAAGCATAGGTCATGAGGGTGTATTTATACAATCTCCTTCCCAACTAACTAACTAACCATCACGCCGTTTCTTCGCAGGGGTAGGCAGAGAGGACGGACCGCCAAACAACTCGATTTTGGCATACACTTCTTGCTTCATTCACATTCATACATCGTCTCAAACATTCTCTTCTATTATTCGGACTTCTGACATGGCCCGACTCAGGTATTTGATTCACTTGATCGTGCCATGTCTTACTCCTTTCTTCGTTCACTCGCTCCACATGCCCAAACCATCTAAGCGTCCCTTTCTTAATCTTACTCATTACGCTTACATCAGCCTTGCATTCTTTATGAATTTCAATATTTTTCACACGATCATGCATGGTTTTACCACACATTCGTCTCGGAGATCTCATTTCTACGGCATTCAGTTTACTTTCATCCTTCCTCTGCCAATTCCATGCCTCACTGCCATACATCAGGGTTGGTATCAGCACTCCATTGTGGACTGCTAGCTTCGATTCTTTGGACAAATTTTTGTTAGCGCCAACCGCGTTCAGTCCTCCGTTAATTCCTGCATTCACCCTTCTTTCAATATCCCTATCAGTCTTTCCATCTCTCGTAAACATACTTCCCAAACATACAAACTCATCCCTGAAAACGGAGAATCGAGTAAGAAGATTAAAAAAAACTGCTCAATCTCAAAATAAGTGAGCAAAATAATAATGTACTCGTAATATAGGAATAATATGTAATATAGGAATAATATGTAATATAGGAATAATATGTAATATAGGAATAATATGTAATATAGGAATAATATGTAATATAGGAATAATATGTAATATAGGAATAATATGTAATATAGGAATAATATGTAAGGTACATAAATAATATATTGTAATATTAAGTCATCTATATACATAAAAATCAATGTAAGTTCGTTTGTTTGTTTGTCCTCGATTTCCTCGAAAATTACGTAACCGGTTTTGCTGAAAATAGCACAGATTATTTTTATTAGTGCCGGGAAGGTTTAGAAAGTAGTTTGAATGAAATCCAATATGTAAAACTGTTGCTATAACGTTTTGAAATTAGTATGAAAAACATTGTACCGCCACGTTTTATTCAGGTTAGCCCATAGATAAACAACTCTGGTTAGCCACAGATTGCATATTCAAAAGAAGAAGGTTTTTTTGGGTAGAATATTTTCAAAATGGAAAACACGAGTAGGTACCTACTTAAGAACTTTATGATATAGATATATTTTGAAAAAAATAAACGTTTGGAATGAAATACAATATTCAAATGCATGTTTCTTTATTTGGAGATAGTTACTTTCGATGTCAAATCCATTATGGCACCCTAATGACAAGTGAAAAATTCCGAGCAAAGCCGGGTACACATCAGCTTGTATGATATATAATACAAGTATTAAAATAGGTTAAGAATAATATGTTTATAGTTAATTAATATAATATGTTTGTAGTTAATTAATATAATATGTTTGTAGGTAATTAATATAATATGTTTGTAGGTAATTAATAAAATATGTTTGTAGTTAATTAATATAATATGTTTGTAGTTAATTAATATAATGTGTTTGTAGTTAATTAATATAATATGTTTGTAGTTAATTAATATAATGTGTTTGTAGTTAATTAATATAATGTGTTTGTAGTTAATTAATATAATATGTTTGTAGTTAATTAATATAATATGTGTGTAGTTAAGTAAAGAAAGTGAAATTATTATGTAATGTAATAAATAATAAAAAAGTAGGTACAATATAAGTATGTAGTTAGAGCGTAATGAATAACAGTTTTACCTGTAGTAACATAAGTATAAAAGAAGTAAGTATTTAAGTACAATATAAGTATAAAAGAAGTATCTAAGTACAATGTAAGTAGGTAGTTTACAGCGCAATGGGTGGGTTGATAATTATTATAACGTTGTAAAACGTGGACATTTTAATATTATTATACAACGTTCACCACGCCTGACCGTACTATGAGAGGACTTCTCAGGCGAGGCTAATTTAGTAAGAGACGATTATAAGCGGTCACTTATTGAAGGAATTTAACACAATGCCTTACGGTTGGTTCCTTTAAAAAGCGCACGATTTCACTCCCGCCGGAATACTTATATATTTCTAAAGAAACTTGAACACGAAAACAGTCGGAAAGTGCCCACCTGCATATGATGGAAATAAACATATTACGAGGTCACATAAGGCCGTCTATTCATAAACCTCAAATTATAACGTTTACGCTGAAAAGTATAGCACCGAGCACAAACGGCAGATTGGTCGTAAAGTACGCGGTCAATGCTATAATTTTGGTTGCGAGTGAAGTGCAGGCAATTTAAAGATTCCACAGAATGAATGTTCCATTATTAAAAGCGTGGAATGTTACCACACTGTACACTCGTACTGTAGTAACAGCGGTGAGCGTATTGCAGTTTGGAATTCGTCCGTGATACGAGTAGTCGCCCAAAGCCCACTGAATGATACTTGTTAGAATGTGTGAATGATTTACACCCATTCGTTGACCACCTACCTCAGAGTTCCCCTGTGCAACTTCCTTATTGCCACACGATAAGGTAACTGCTATTATTATTATAATATATTAGCTCATGTGTACCCGGCCTTACTCGAGATTTTTTTTATTTATTTTTAAATAAAGTTATCAAGTTGTGAATTCTTGCTTGTCGTTTGGGTGCCATCATTGATTTGGGAGTGAAAGTAATACCTTGTGACGACTATTACTATCTCTAAACAAAGAAACATTCATTTGAAAACTTATTTCATTCCAAACATTTATTTTCTCAATATTTATCTATATAATAAAGTTCTCAAGTAGGTACCTACTTGTGTTTTCCATTTTGAAAATATTCTACCCAAACAAACCTTCTTCTTTTGAATACGTAATATATGGCTATCCAGAGTGGTATATCTATAGCAACAGTTTTACATATTGGATTTCATTCAAACTACTCTCTAAACCTTCCCGGTACTAATAAGAACAAACTGTGCTATTTTCAGAGAAACCGGTGGAGAAACTTTCGAGAAAATCGAGGACAGACAGACAAACACTCATTTTTATACATAGAGGATACCTACTGTATACTGACCATATTTATATGTAGGTATCGTACGTGTTGAAATGATGCGTATACTACAAAATATAAATAACATTAAAATATACAAAATTATAGAAATAAATCTACACTTTCAAATATACTCGTACGCGCCAAGTTTCAGCTATGTTTGAATCGCCCAACCGTCCACCCTAATACGTGTCAAAAGCGAGAACTAAGTATGCAAAATGACGAGCATGTCATATTCAAATGTTGACTGTGTTCTACACAAAAGTTTACATGTGTGCGCAATGCGCATTCAAGGGAAGACTCGTTTGTGTTATTGTCGAAAAAGGCCGTGCATTTCGATACAAATAAATGTAGCAATCGGTGCCATATGTTGGTATCTCTATTAATTAGTACAAATTTCCTAATATTATATTATGTTGGCTTTCTTTCATGCAATTGTACGGTCGAAAAAAAAGGAAATTTTACATATCCAGTTAGGCTTTTAATATGCATAAATGAAGCGGTTATTTGGATATTTGATGTGAAAGATAATACCAACCATCGTCGGCTAAAGGCTAACGTAACAGCTTAGCTATTATTTTTTTTATGTCCATAATTGATATATTTCCAACTGCCTACCTTGATTAAAAACTTGGTGTACGCCACTGCACACAAGTCTAACTCTATACATATAGACATATTTAAAAACACAATTGATGTAATATATTGTTATAACCTGTTGATTTCGACAACCTCTATGTCTCCATGGTTTACTGTACTGAGTAAGGAGTACTGTAGGAGTCATATTAAGAATAAGTAAGAATGTATAAATAGAATATAAAAGTAGCACTGTAGGTATACCACGGAATGGAGTTAGCTAATATGTTGTTATTATTATTTACTATGAAAATAAGGCTTTAAGTTTTAAAAATGGCGATTGCTATATAATATATTAACCCTCGAGTATTTTGACAATAAATGATAATTTTTCTTAAATGTGCGGTAAACTTTTAAATGGCAATAAAAAGCGCGTTTTTTCTCTTTCTAACACAGTTTAAATCATATACATTACTATAGTACAAAATGAGATAACATGCCTTTTATGAGTCTGTTTCGGGCTGGTAGAAATATCTCCCAACAGACTCGAGGGGTTAACGTAAGGTTGCTGTATAATCTTGTGTATAACCAAAAACTCTCACGCCATTTTTATCACGAAGGGGGTGAGTAGAGGGGATGAAAGGCCATATGTTCTTTCCATACAGTATTACTTATCTCGATTTATCGCCAAAACAAACGATTACAATATTAACATAATTATTCATTATCATCCACTGTTTATAGATTTTATTATGTACATATTTAGAATGATAACAACGTTTAGCAACGTGTAAATATTAATAACAATGTTTTGCAGCATTTCAAAATTGACTTATGTAAACAATAAAGTGTGTAAACTTAGACATTATAATTCATGCAATACGTCTTGGCACACATTTGTTTATAAATACCACCTATTATATTATAGTTATTTCAATCGTTGACAAGACACAACATAAGTATTTGATTTACTTGAAGACGCTATATTATCCTTTTGGAACGTTCCTGACATTGTCATAAAAACAAAAAATAACAATCCCACTTATAATTCATACAATTTGAGAATCCGGCAGGAAACAGGTTTATCTAAGATTGATTAGTTGTTTTCGATGAAACCCCTTTGAACTCACCACTATCCTCAAATCTGACTTTGCGTCTCCTCGGCTCGGGCGGCGTGTCCGGCTGGCCCAGGTTCTCCCTCGACAGGGACGACATGAGGATACCCCGCAGCTCCTGCAGCGTGCTGCTCGGGATCCTGTTCTCGTCGAACTCCATCCCCATCCCCATGATGCGGGCTACCTGGCTCCAACACAACCAAACTACGCAAAACACATATGGCACTAGCGACACATTCTCATCAAATCACTATTGAACAGATCGAATTAATAATCCACACTAATGACACACTGTTTCACACAAACAACACACAAATATGGATTTAATCATTAAAAACTTATTTTATTTCTGTACAAAGCAAATACGTTACGGTTTACAATGTCAAACCACAAAGGCTTCGAATAAAATCACCAATTTACTGACATTTGTCAACTACCCGTTTCGCTCATACCAAAGCTGCATGAGGACTGTTCTGATACTTTCAAGTTAGTTGATAATCTACTGCACTCATAATATTAGCCAAATAGAATAACCTATACACGAGCCCCGAGTAGCAGTAGCAATAATGCCATAAAAGCGAACATAATACCACAAGGTAATAGGCCGCCGCGAGAGAGACTAAGAAAACAATCGCCACAACACACGCGTTCCGAATAAACACACGAAATGCGATATCACTGAATGAAAACTACTTCACGTTACTTCTACGGCAAGACATCTGTACGGTGTTCCGAATACAGTGTTAGTGTACTGTATAATAATTTAATAATGTTCAGAGCGTCATTGTAATTGATAGCTCACCTAAAAAAATACGACGTAAAAAAGTGCTTGAATAGATTATTAATGATTGTTCATCATAATGGCAAATATCTGAGAGGAGAGGACTTTGATAGCGGATATCGTTTATGATGTTAATTTAATAACGCATTGATGCATCTCCGGAGTCCGGATGCAAGGGCCATACTTGTAAAAAGAATAATTGAAGAATGGCATTACTTCAGAAAAATATTTCGAGCATTTAATGATGGAATAGCTCTAAAGTTAATTGCTGGGACGAGCGTTAATCAACCTAACGAAGTAACTATTGTTGGGAAGTAATTGTTGCCAACAATTTAAGATAGCTTAATACTGGGTAAATGAGCTTTTGGTAAAAGTGGCAACACAGATTGATGCCTAAAGATGCCGATTCTGTTAATTTTAATCACAAGTTAAACAAAGTTAGTTTTAGGTATTAAATACTAAAGTTTCATTTTGATCTAAGCATCAACAGAGAGAGTTCTAGTAAGTAAAATAAACTGTAAATAAAACTTTGCCGAGTCGAAAAACACGTGGAGTTCAAAATAATAGGGCAAACAATAAAAATCGGAATGTATAAAATTGAAGAGATAAGAATTTTTTAAACGTGTAAAACCACGTGGGCACAGGCTATCTTGGACTGGGATGTCAAGTACCTATGTGGTGTTTAGTATGTCTAGCATCTGCCGACACTTCTGTTCGCGCTCCCAGCGACTGCCCATAAAGAGGTACTACAAGCGGAGATTACAGATACAGATGTGCACTGTGCGCTGTGCACTGATTGTCGGTGCATTCCTAGACTCTGTGTTGCGGTACGCGAGCGGAATATTAAATCGCCGGAGCTGCCTCTAGTCTCCAGTCTCTAGGCGTGCGTGCTTTAGTTTTTCATTAAAAAATCCGTGATTGAGACATAACGTTCTATCAGCATCTTAATAAAACGATACTCCTGGCTAAGAACACGATACTTTGTAGCGATTTTTTTATTAAATACTAGCTGATGTGTACCCGGCCTTCGCTCGGGATTTTTTTTTGTAATAAAATTATGAAGTTGTGAATTCTCGCTTTTCCTTTGGGTACCATAAATGAATTGAATGGTAATTCTTAAGTAATGTCTTGTGACGACTATTACTATTTCTGAAAAGACACAATTTGAAAATTTTGTTTCATTCCAAATATTTATATTTTCAAAATATATCTAAATAAAGTTCAAAATGGAAAACACGTAGGCACCCACCCACCCACCCACCCACCTGCTTGCTTTCCATTTTGAAAATATTCTACACAAACAATCCATCATCTTTTTAATATGTAATATGTAGCTAACCAGAGTTGTTTATCTATGGGCTGTATAAAACATGGGGGGGTCAATTTTTTAAATACTAATTTTAAAACTTTGTAGCTACAGTTTTACATATTGGATTTCATTCAAACTATTCTCTAAACCTCCCAGTCACTAATAAGAACAAACTGTACCATTTTCAGCGAAACCAATAGAGTAATTTTCGAGAAAATCGAGGACAGACAGACAAACATTCATTTTTACATATAGAGATTACTTCAAGAGCGTTTTATTATTAATACCATGTCCCTAAATACGTTTCGATTCTGAATTAACCATATAAACAGCATATCCCCGTTAGTTATTAACGCGCTAAAATAGTTATCTATTAAGTGCACGCGATATGCGAGAACATGTTGAGATTTCGCAATATTTACACCTTATGAAAATGATACACTTATTTTTTTCCCACATAGCAGCGCCATTGTATCGAAACGTATACATTTCATCTGTAATGCTAGAATTGCTGAATATTAACATGGTCAACAGGTTTCTTAAGCTGATTGCGGTAATCAAATAAGCTAATGGAACATAATGGTAAAGGTCACCCGCTGGCTGGTCCCTGGCGCTAATATTGCCACTAAATTTAAATAGGTGCGAACACCAGCATCGTCTGCATCTGTTACCAGACAACCTAATGAACCTGATAAAAATACTATGTTATTGAATTAAAGGAAATGGCAATGAGTAATGATGTCATGTGATAAGCGGACGAGGTGATCATTAAATAAAATAATAAAAAATAGCAAACAACTTTCCGATATTATTGTATCGCGGAACATCGGTTTTATGTGAAACAGATAATGTTTTTTGAAGGAGAATAATAATTATTAAATTAAAGAGAGAAACACGTTACAACATAAATTGGGGGTGTTGTTAATTTATTACAACTAGGTATTTGATAGCGCTATAAAAGTAGCTATTACGAAATAATATTTAGTAAAGAAGAAAGCAACTATATCGGTATAGGTGATTACAGCCATATCCGAGTGTTGGATAGCGGAAACCACAAAAGGTTTAAATTAAGGTTAAGAACAAAACATGTTTAGATAACAAACACAAAACACACGATTGTTTTGATGGCCATTCTGTCGCTTTCTCGTCAAGTTTACCAGTATGACCTAATGGAAGTCACGTTTAGAATCTGAGGTCACCGGAGATTTGATTAAAGTCCACAAATTGTGAATAACATGTTCGTAGTTCGTATTATGCAACCTATGTTGAGAAGTGCATCGAATGTGTACGTGACACAATAATAAAACACGTCAACGTCATAAAATAGATTCTAGATTGCCGACGGATACAAAATGTAATAATGTTTATTGTGACATTCCTAGATCGTTACGATTTAACGGCACTCCTCGTATGAAATATCGAATGGAATTCAAAATATCCGTTTTCCGCGATACAGAACAACGTTTCCAATCGGCAGTTTCACAGCAACGGTAGTTATTTATTCACACTCCACATAATACGAGTACATCCTTGAATTCCACTAATTGATAAAATGATTACATTTATTATTTAAAATAACTTTCGAAAACAGTAAAACGTCAAGAAGACGTCGTGTATGGCGCGGACGAGGTTCGTGCGAGTTCGGAAGAGATGTGTGCGGTGGTCTGCGCGCGTGCGGAGAACCATACTGCATGCGGATCCGCCAGTCGGATAGTTTGCCATGTTGCTCGCTGGGTCTGATAGTCCGACAGGGAGTCACGTGGGCCGTGACGTAGCACGCAGCAGGTCTCGCCAAGACGGTGGTCACCTCAACGTTCGATAATAAGCTGACATAATCGATAGCTGAAAACCAACAGTGGGGGTTTTGTACAGAAATAACTAAATTCTGATGATTTCAGGTTATTGGGAACAGTTTTAACCACCATCTTTAGTGAAATTTTGGTGCATCAAGATACGAAGTGAAGTAAAATAGTATATTCGGAAGCATATTTTCAAAAGAAAAATAAACATTTGACATTACTTTACGAAAATGTACAAACATAAGAATCCCCCCTAATACCCTTCAAAATTCAAACGGTATCTGACATTTTAACAGTAAATTTTTCAGATTTTTTTGTTGGTTTTCCTGTTTTCCCTATCTGTTTCCCGTAATATCCAATTAACAAGTTATTTCATCAACACGTGTAACAAAGTATTTGTGTGCGCGAAGTGTCTCAATAGAAAGTTCAAAGCAGCAATGATACATTTCTCAACTCGTACAAATTCACCAAACACGTTTCAGTTTGTTGGGATACAGGATTTACTTCACAGGCAAACCAACCACCGTAACCTTTCTCAATTTCTGATAAACCACACCCAGCAGTAGGGGGGTTATATTTTTATATAACCTCCGGAGGCTCCGAGGGTAATCATTTCCCTTAGGGCCTCTCATCGATGGGAATTTGGTAGGAAGAAGGAAACACGGAGAGACGGATCTCTCAGCGGCAGGCGCGTACTTTGGATATGCATTATTTGACCTGTAATGTGAGCATGATCGAGTCGATCAGCTTGAGAACAGCTGACTGCTTCCCACTTGTACTTCCCACGTATGAATGGTCGAGGCGGGGCGAGGCTTGCTGCCTCGCTGCCTTGCCGCCTTGGCGGTGGTCTGTGGAGGTGGCACTACAAGACAAGCGCGTGGGGAGCCGCCGCTCACCGAGCTCCGTCTCCTAGCGCCGCGACACCTACCTCACCTGGCGCGTAGGTACTTTACTTCCACCCACATACCACATATTGGGTACATTCACAGAACCACGATAAGGAGACAATCAACCAACTATCGGTGATCAAAACATATCACGTGTGAAACCTTGAGACTTTCGGCGTAAATTTATTCTGTAACCGTGAATGAAAACTTTACGGTTCAGATATAAGTTTAAAACGGTGCTTAGTTGCACTTTGCTAGGCGATCGTCAAGATTAAATCTGTTGTAATGAAATTTGCACACCTTTTTTCTGTCCGGAATATTTCAGGTCAACGCAACCTTATTCAGATCGAAATGTCATTTCTATTGCATTTCCATTGCAAGGAGTTGCTTTTCCTCAATTAACTCTGTACTATTATGGGAACCATTCTCCACTATCCAAGATTTGTTAACTCAAGCCAGGGTCTTTAAATTTTTGGAACCAGTCTAAATGATTTTTGTCAGGCTTTACGAAATTAAGCCTCGAAGATGTATTTTGTGCAATTTCACAATAATCCGCCAATAAAAAAATTAAAAAGATATGGAAATTCAAAGTCAAGACGCCATAGTTTGTGTTCATATTAAACTTGATTAAACCAAACAATTTTAATTAGAGCAAGTGTGAAGATGTACGCGATGAGTTAATAGGTTATAATCATTATGGAATAAGCCGTAATTTATTATTGTATATAGATTGACAGAAAGTTAAAGCCAAGAGTAAAAGTTATCATTTATCGTGAAAATAAGTTGTGTTCTAATGACGAGGGCGTGAACGGAAGAAGCGTGGGATCCGAGGCCTACGAAAATACGGTTCCACGAATCGGTTGAATGTCAAAGCGTTTATTAAAATAATCACAACACAAGAAATCCGAAGCAACCTAATGGAGATCAAAATAATTGGAAAACAAATGGGGTATACTCACGAATTACGTGGGAGCGGCAATCATTTCATTGAAGTAAAAAGTACTCACCTGAAAAGACAAGAAAAAACATTATTAGGATTAACAAGAAAAAATAGCAACGTACATAGAATTTTATTTTTTTATTTACATATTACAAAAAAATATATACAATGCAAAAAGTCCCGATAAACTACCTTTTGTAGTTTGTCTAAGGGGAGCTTGTTATTCAAAACTCTAAATTTACAGTTAAGGTGACATTATCTATATAAAATAAAAACATGTAATAAACTTAAAACATAAATATTTCTCAAGAATCTCGCTCAACGAACATAAACGACAACAGTAAAACGTAAATAAAATAATATTTCCTTATTATCCAATACAAATAACTTCTTGCAGCTAGCCAAGTTATCAATATATTTATTAACTGTTTAGTTTTAATACGGTTTATATTTTTTTATTTCAGCGGGTAACATATTTAAACAACTAGGAATCACCTGATTTAAAGTTATTTATCCATATTTGTTTGTATGCTTAGGATCCATTAATCCTTCATTAAAATTGAGACGAGTATTGTAAGTGTGCTCTAGTCTATTTGTATTATATATAGGGTTATTAATGTGTAGAAATATAATTTTGTACCACAGAAGTGAGACTCTAATAAAATTATGGAATATTATGCCTTTGTTTGTATAAACTTTTATGGGCTAATTGTTATCAAATTACAAGAAAAACCTAGAAAATGTGTCATGGGCGAATTCTCTTAAAAGTCTAAGCCGTAATTAAGACGAACCTTATAACTTACCAACAAGTATTAGGTGTTTTATTTTCGGGAATGAAACAATTAAGTGTAAATCGTTGTTTGCGGCAACGTTACTTTTAGAGCATTGCGTAATATCAAAATAGAGAAACAAAAATGAAAAACCTTTTAATGAAACTTCAGCGAAAACTCTACGGCGCGATTGGAAACGAGTGAAAAACTTCCAACATGGAAATGCTCTTACCAAAAAAACGAGACTAGAAAAGGGACAAATTGGTAGCATTTTCCCCCGGCAGTATTTACTATTACAGGTACTTCGTATCATACTGATTCTGTCATGTCAGATAAACGTTCATTAAAATACTATGAAATTAATTATGGAAAACTAAGCTCAGATTTAATTATAATTATAAACAATATGGAAAGTTACGAATGAAATTTAAAAACAGGTGGCAATTTTCATCATTAATTTTGCTCAGAAAATGTTAAAACTTTTAATGAGCTATTTTATTTGGGAATGGGTGATATTTTATGTTACCTTACTTACGAGTACAGCTTCTCACATTTGGAAATACATTTATTAATGTTGAAACCTTATGATATTAGCGTTATTATTTACTTATTATTACGTACTTATTACTATTTATTTATTATTACTTACTTATTACTACTTACTTATTATTATTTACTTATTACTTATTACTATTTACATAATTTTATTTACTTATATATCGCGTTTCACTAAAATTGTACAGTCCCTCATCTCAACACAGGACTGTCCTAGTGAAATGAGTGGCTAATGTTTTTATTTTGTTTTTAAATTTAAGAATAAATAAATCAATTAACAATATAGACCCGACATAATAACTCGCTGGATGACCTCAATTAGATTGAAGCTGAATCCGCCAAAAACTGAGTTTCTCTGGACTGCCACAAGCAGACGTCAGCATATCATTGATAACTCCCCAATAAATATTTCGGGAAGTGAAATTACTCCGAAGACGTGTGTTAAATTACTCGGTGTCAATCTGGATGCAGACTTTTCCCTTACAAGTCAAGTAAACAGAACTGTAAGAACAGGGTTCTTTCAATTGAGGCAAATAAAAGCAGTACGGAGAAACCTGCCAACAGAGGCAACTAAACTGCTTGTCAATTCGTACGTTGTGTCACGTCTAGATTATTGCAACGGAAACGAGTCTCCTCAAATACCAAATTAACAAATTGCAATCAGTATTCAACGCTGCAGCAAGACTTATCACCGGCGTATCTAAATATTCTCACATTTCAGAGCATCTCAAAAATCTCCACTGGCTCAAATGTCCTGAAAGAATCCAGTTCAAGCTCTGCTGGATGCTATTTAAGTCACTTAACGGAATGGCTCGGGCTTACTTATCAGAATTGTGTATTCCCGAAAATACCAACTCACGGCAGTCCACCCTTAGGTCAGCAGCGTCATCAGCTATCTGCAGGTTGAAGGAACCAAAACGCACACCTAATACTAAGTTCGGTGATCGTGCTTTCGGAGTGTCAGGACCTAAAGACTGGAATGAACTGCCGCACGACTTAAGAATTATCAAAGACTCAACAAAATTCAGAACTAAACTCAAAACACATCTTTTCAGACAATCATATCAATAAATTGAAGAAATTCACCTGTAAATTGCTTGGCTAGGCTAGCCGGTTAGTACTTAAAGTCATTAAATAAATAGATAAAAAAAAAAAAAAAAAATAGATAAAAAAAATAAAAAATAAAAATAAATAAATAAAAAAAATTAAAAATTCACGCATCGGTGCGCAAATGCATCCACAGCCCGCAACACTAAATAACCAAAGTGTAAAATAAATGAAAAAAACGTTAATATTTATTAAAAGCTTCTTACGCTTTTCAAGGTAATTTTATAGATATTTTCGAGTCCTAAAATTCATTTTATGAATACTTTCCAGTCCTAAAAATTAATACCAATAATTCAATAAATACCACCTCTTCCTGTGCCACCAATCTTCTAATAAATGTAACATCAATAGAAAAGGAGCAACAAATAACCATGTAAACTATCATCTCTATAAATAAATTTTTCTAAAACTGTGTTCATATGAAGCGACCTGCCAGGTAAGTGTGTTTTTCTGTATCTGTTTGTACATAATTAGTTAAGAAATATTTGTACAGCGCCCTTGAGGTGATTTTTCATAAAAACGGCGCTATACAAATCATCCAACTATTATTATTATTATAATACATTATGTACTCACATTTGAATTTATATTTTAAAAGTTAATAATCTGGATTATTTGGACGATATGCAATTCGTATAAAGCGATAGATAAATAAATGTGTGATTTCCGCGATTTGCCAGAATTTACGTCACTGATTGCAGAATGAATAGACTTGTCCTTAGTACCGTTTCGACCCCTGGAAGCAAAGTTCACGTGACGCCCACATAAAATAAAATGGGTCAAATTAAATACTCCAACGAAATATTCGGTTTTTGTAAACAAGCCCATTTTTTGGTTTCTTCCCCTTGCGTGTTATCTTTAGGGTATCCCGTTTTAGGACAGTCACGTCGACAAGTTTGGTTCATTTTAAGTGCCATTATACCAAAATAGAAGGGTAAAAAGCTGGTATGGTAATATAATATATCTAGAATAAAGTATAAAAATATGTGAAGAGTAAAAAAAAAAAATTGTGTACACCAGATAATTTGAGCATAGAATAATAATTAAGTATTTATGAAGAGATGAGAAAAACTAATATTATAAAGTAAAAATGATGTATGTATTTGATAGGGTCTGGTAGGTGCGATGAGGAAAAAATGCGTTTAAAATTCAGTACGAAAAAAAAAAGATAGAATTATTGAGTAATATTGATAAGATTGAGTTACGTATCACTCAGCTTTATGAGCCGACGACGAAACTCAGGGGTGCAGCCCGAAGAGGATGCAGCAAATAGTTAATAACATATTAAATATATTTTATCCTAACTTTAATAAATTGTTTATAAGCAAATGTTTGGCCTTTTGCCGTTCCTTGGTTAGGGTTTTTAATCCATTTAATATCTACATGAAACTGAGTTACGTATCACTCAGCTTTATGAATGTGGCAGAATTTTCAAAGATTGTTTTTTTAAGGAAATTCTTAAAATAAGAGAGGCTCTTAAAGTTTCAGATAATAGCCTTACCAATTGATGATACAAACAGGCACTTGGCCATTCATTACTAAGTACCGCCATTATGCAATGTGAATATTGCAAGCAGGTACCTATTATAATGAGGTAGTCATATTTTATGGATACTGTAGCCCGGGTCCTCTGATAAAGCATCCCTTAATGTCCACAAGAGGGGTAGGTATTTAGGCTTAGGCAGAATGAGTAAATAGGGACCTTGCTATTGTACAAACAAACATGTGAATTATTTATCTACGTGTGGCCTACAATATTACAGACAATGCAATATGTTGGAATTAATAATACAGCTTCTTTAATATAAACGCATTTCCTGATAAAGCGTCCCCAAATATCTCCAAAATAAAGGGGTGGGTATTTTCCGAACTAATGTTTGAATAGCAAACACTAGTTCAAACACTTTTTTAGAGCGTTGTAAAAATAGCCATGGAAAGAGCAATGCTGGTTATCTTCTTTCGGGATAGAAATACTCATGAATAGAGATCGGATAATTCCGCGTTTGCGATAACGCGAAGTATTACGTGAAATTCGTCCTTTTTATGCGAAAAACATGAATTTCGCCATACAACATCGCGAAATTCCGAATTTTAGAATAAATAGCAGAGAATTTTTGTATTTTTCATGAGATATTTTAAAGTAAGAAATTAATATTGTACGACTCAAATATTTCTTTGTCTACGGTTTTGACAAGCCTGTATAGCCAGAAATTGGAATACAGCTAACTATGTCGAAAACGCCGCATACTGTCATTAATTTTTAGATTTTATATATATATATATATTAGGGTGGTCCAAAATTTTTATTTTATTATTTTTCATCTGACCGCTCCGTGAATTTGTTACATGTATTCATAGTAATAACATAGTAAAATTTCAGCGAGATGGCTCAAGTAAAAAGGGGTGCTCAATCGAGTGTTGTTTTTGAAATTTTTGTGTAAAATGCTTAATTTGTACTTTTTAATATATTATTATAAAACTAATATAAAACTTTTTTTCCACTTAATTTTATTTGACTGTAACCAGGTTCAGCCTGTCAAGACCATCTTTGAATAATTATCAGTCTGAATATGGCAGTGTGCTAAACTATTAAATAAATATTAAAATAAAGTACTGAAGAGTTTTATAGACAAATTTAAACACTTATTTCGTAGACTGTGAAGTGAATCAGTGTGATAAAATGTGTTCATCTACTCGAAAAAAAGACAAAGTTTTTCTACTTGGGGTTCGAGACATTGAGCCATTGATGAGGTTTAATCAACTTCCTACTCTTCGGCAAGTTTTACTTCGTTTTCACCACATATTAAATGAATCAAAAAATGTGAAAGACTCCGCGCATATACTTATTCCAGAACTTATAAAAGTATGGAGTAAATCTAGTATTCCGACCGGACAACAAAATCATTGCATTGAAAAACTGATTAAGTTTCATAAGAACTGGTTGCTATTGAAGAAAAATCGAGGAAGAAATTCTGAAGCACAAAGAAAAAGAGAGTATTTGTTTACAAAAGAACTAGACAAACATTTTGATATTGCCCATGGAAGCGCTTTGAATTTGATCAAAATTGCGGAAGACAGAGCGTTTCTCATCGATCAAAGAGGAGAACGTAAGATGATAATGACCTCAATCGACAAGAAACTAGAAAAAGTCAAAGAACGCTCTTTAAAACGGAAACAAAGATCTGAAGAATTGAGAGAAATGGCTGCTAAAAGTAATGCTTCATCTTCGGTGGTGTCGAGTCAAGAGATAGAACTTGAGTGCAGCTCCAGTAGCACTTCTAGTAACGCTGGCATATTAGGGGATAAGTTCAAAGATGAGTTTGTAGTGGCTGTACCAAAAAATATTAAGAGTGTTACTAGTTCCTGTGGCGTTGAGCCGTCTACTAGTGGTATATTTACACAACATGTTACCAGTGCGCTTGATCGTAACAAGATCACCGATCGAGAAGCAATGCGACTGATTATTCCATTGTCTGCTGCCCTCGGTTGCAATCCTGCTTTACTCCCAATCTCTTGCAGCAGTATTCGACGTGCAAGAAAAAAAGCGAGAGCCGAATACAACTCCAATATAAAAGAAAAATTTGATAATGACTCTCCATTAGTAATTCATTGGGATGGCAAACTGATGACCGATATAACTGGCAATAAGAAAGTAGAGCGCCTTCCGATTCTTGTCTCTGGTAATGG
Organism: Halesus radiatus; assembly: GCA_022606495.2. Taxonomy (NCBI): domain Eukaryota; kingdom Metazoa; phylum Arthropoda; class Insecta; order Trichoptera; family Limnephilidae; genus Halesus; species Halesus radiatus. The sequence continues at coordinate 123,542 of JAHDVE020000315.1, read as the reverse complement.
TTGTGAAAAACTATTAGGAGTACCTAAACTTACTGCAGGAACGGGGGAACAAATATCTGATGCTGTTTTTGACACAATGCAACAATGGAATGTCACAAATAAAGTCCGGGCTATGAGTTTTGACACTACTGCTTCTAACACCGGTGCCAAAAAGGGAGCTTGCACTCTTTTAGAAGGAAAGACAGGATGTGATCTTTTGTGGCTTGCTTGTCGTCATCACATATTTGAAATAATGCTTTCAAAAATATTTACTCTTTGTTTGGGGCCATCAAGCTCTCCTCAAATCCCACTTTTCAAAAGATTCAGCGATATTTGGGAAACATTACCGAAGGAGGACTATGATTGTCTTGACCTCGATAAGAACGCAGAACAGTTCGCTAAAAATACTCTTGAGAGTCTTACAACCGCTCTATCTAAAGATAATCAAGTTCGTGATGATTACGAAGAGCTAATAAAGCTCACCATGATTGTTTTGAACAAACCTCCTACGAAGATACATTGGCGCGCTCCAGGTCCGATTCATCATCCTCGTTGGATGGCGAAATTGCTGTATGCTTTGAAGATTTTTCTCTTTAGAAATAATTTACAAGCATTTAAACTAACCAAGAGAGAAGAAAAACAAATTGTTCGATTTGTTAGTTTTGGTGTGCTCATCTACACCAAAGTTTGGATCGAAGTGCCTTTGGCAGCAGATGCGCCAGTAAATGACTTACTACTTTGGAAGAGCTTAAAATTGTACGAATCCATTGATTCCGAAATCAGTATAGCAACTAGGGATGTCTTACAGCGTCACTTATGGTATTTGTCAGATGAACTACTTGCATTTGCCTTGTTTCCTGACAAGCTGTCTGATGCTGAGAAACAGGCCATTGTTCAAAAAATAAATTCTGATGTCGGTAATCGTTCAGTACGAGGTGACTCTGCTAAGCTTTCCTCAGAAGTTACATTAGATGCTTTTGCAACACAAAGAACGTTGAAAACACTCTTAGTTCTTGAAATCAAGGACTCTTTCTTGCAATTACCTCCTGAGACTTGGAATGACAATGTTGATTACCTTCAAGGCAAAAGCTGCGTCACAAATTTGCGTGTTGTTAATGATACAGCGGAGAGAGGAGTTAAACTGTTTGAAGATTACAACACGTTACTCACTAAGACTGAGAAAGAAAAGAAATTTTTACTTCACATCGTTGAACAAAACAGAAAAATCGTTTCCACTGAAACATCCAAAAAGGAGTTAACAAACATAGTTTTGAAAGATTGCGACTAATATTATGTTAAGTATTACTTTGTTACAAAATTTTATTCATATTTAAATAATTTGTATACTTATTTGATTAAAATACTTATAATAAATAAATAATAATAAACCTTAAATTACGTGTTTTATTTAAAATCCTGAAATTTTGTCAAAAACTTATAATTCGATGAGCACCCCCTTGTATATAAGATAAGGGGCTGAAATTTTTAACACATCATAGGAATGGTAGGTGTAACAAATCAAGGGTACGGCTACACCTATATTTGATTTATTTTTTTACTATATAGGCCTGGACCACCTTACTGCACATACTTAGATTTTAAACGGGTACACTTTGAGGATTTTCGTCATTGGAAACCTTAGACATTTTCCTAACTACCGGTATAGAATATGCATATAAATAATTGGAAGGTGTAATTTCTTCAAAATATTGGTATTCACTTCGTAGTGTCATCACCAATAAATGAATTAAAAATTACTTTGTAATCACCACTTTAATATATACATATCAACATGTTTCAAAAGCGAAACTTTCCTCATAAGGACATACAGAACACATATTATTATTAATACATAAGTATCCTGTAAGTCCTTATGAGGAAAGCTTCGCTTTCGAAACATGTTTATATATATATATTAATAAAGTGGTGATTACAAACTAATTTTTAATAATCTGACGGCCTGCGTGGTCGAGGGGTAAGGCTCTCGACTACGAATCCGAAGGTCGCGGGTTCAAATCCCGACATGCGCAAGTAAATTTTATTTAATTGCGTTTTGCTGTTTCACAATTAATTCATTTAAAAATTATATGTAGTGGAAGATACTTTCAGTATTGCCCTAGTAAAAGACCACCATTCAGAATTGAATCGTTGCTTGAAATGGCTTTTAGCCGTGTTTAGTGACCAGATCTGAATAGCCAGGTATTTCCCCACCTTCATCTCCCCCTTCTCCTTCCCCTCCCCAATACCTTCAGCCTCACAACATTCCCCAATTGGGGATGCCATAGTCTCACTGGAACCAGACGGTTGCGAGCAATTGGGACTCTTTTGGGGTATTCATATAAAAAAAAGTAGTATTGCTTTGCGTTGACATTCTGCAAAGTGACGTTTAGCACTTAATTGGGTGCTCGTTCTAAATCTCGTCTCTAGCATCCATAAAATTTTGAATTAATGTTATTCTATACGTATTGTACGATTCTTTTATTCTATACGTATTGTACGATTTGTCATTTTTAATGAAACACGCCCTTGGAGACCTAACATTCTTTAAATAAAAGTGGTTTCTAAATTGTTTAATTCAAGTGTTAGAGGGTTAACCAATAAGGGTAAGTCCAGGTGATGCGATTGTTAACAGTGGTAGAAAAAAATCGCTTCTGGATCCAAGACTAGATTACGCTTCTATATTACGACAAAAAATTATTGTTAACCGTACGAAATGGAGGAATCATGTGAAATCGTGAATGAGTATACCACTGATAGCTCCATTGTAACATCCCCCTCTTTCTTATAACATAAAGAACGGTTACAACGGAGCTCTCAGCGGAAGTACCATACCTTGCGCGCTCACTAAGTGCGCATTTATGAGCACTTTTCGCGCATTTTAGAGCGATTGAACGGCTGTCAAATTTTCAGGTGAGCGTTCGGAAACGCGTTATCAAAAAACGCTCCATTTGAACTGGGTCTAGGAGAAAATCAGAAAAAACAATTCGCATATTTATATCGTTCTATATAATAAAGTCAATATCAAAATATCCTCCAAATCCTCCAAACAAATCTCTAAACCACTGGATCCATAAAATGATGCCCAATTAGGTTGTTATTGAAGGATTGCTTTGTAAGCCAGTATCAAGCCCCAATCAAAAGGGAATAAATTGATTGGCGTCGAGATACTAACGGCGAGGGAGTTGGGCCACAACAATCCACTCGCGCTGGGCGCTATTTGCTACAAACGCACTTCAGTTTTACATTAAACTGACGTTTTCACCGTAGATTTTAGAGTAAGCGGAGATTTCAATGAGGAACTCCATTGAAAAATATAACGACTTTTAAAAAACATATTCCTATAGATCAGGAAACGCCGATTCTGAATATATAACTTGTAACTAACTAACTAACCAACCATCACGCCGTTTCCCCGCAGGGGTAGGCAGAGAGGACCGGACCGCCAAACAACTCGATCTTGGCATACACTTCTTGCTTCATTCACTTTCATACAACGTCTCATACATTCTCTTCTGTTATTCCGACTTCTGACATGGCCCGACTCAAATATTTGATTCACTTGATCGTGCCACGTCTTCCTTGGACGTCCCCGGCTTCTTCTTCCATTCACATTCGCGTCATATATTCTCCTTACACTCCTTTCTTCATTCATTCGCTCTACATACCCAAACCATCTAAGCGTCCCTTTCTTAATCTTGCTCACTACGCTTACATCAGCCTTGCATTCTTTACGAATCTCAACATTTTCACACGATCATACATGGTTTTACCACACATTCGTCTCAGAGATCTCATTTCTACAGCATTCAGTCTACTTTCATCCATCCTCTGCCAATTCCATTCCTCACTGCCATACCATTTAATTAACATACCTTGTTATGTTGGTACCGTTGCATTTGGAACATTTGTTTTCGGATTAGTATGGACAATTTTATTTGCGATTTTGTATTGTATTTTAAATACGTATTTTTTTTTTAGTTTTTGCGAAATTCAAACTTAATTTGGGTGACTTTAAGCTCCATAATTGTTGTTCAATATAAAATTATTAATGAAAGAAATTAAAGCATTCATGAGCAAACCAATTATCAATACGGATATTATGATAACGTTAATGCTCAATACTATTATTATTCTTTGAGTTAAAGTTTCTAAAAAGATACATAATTTTTTTTACTTATGTTTAGTTATGGTTTACTATGAATAAAATATAAATATACATACGGTGAAACTCGTTTTGACATTTGACATTCTTACCTCAAAGCTGATCAAAACCGACCGAATTTTGAGCGTTTTGGCGGGCTTTGAAAAATTGATTCTTTGAAAATTATTTTACCTATGAAAACTGACTAAAACGAAATACTAGGTGTGTTCCAAAGAAAAGGTGAATTTTGAATTTTCGCGGGCTGTTAACATTCGATAAGTAATATATATACTAATATATAATAATATATATCTAATAATATCTAATAATAATATATATCTAATAATATTTAATAATAATATATATTTAATATATATATTACATACGATCCTGTTATTTGTATATACTTTATGGGATGTATGGAATTCCATTAACCTCCCCACGTTCAGGAATAACTAAACCATAATTTCATTTTTTTGGAATAGCTTATTTAACCTCATTGTAATTGTTTTTTGATCATTGACGATAATATTAACAACTCTCAAAATGAAACATCAAAGACACAGAAAATAAAAAGAAAACGCGAGTATTAATTTCGGTGACTAAAAATAAATTTTAGTCATCGAAATTTTTCTTTTCTAACGCTAACCGGTTTCGCTAAGATCAAGCTTTGTCAGAGCAATTATAATAAAGAGTTATTGGTTATATTATATCGGTACGGAAACGGTAGAGTAAGAGAGTATTTACTACAAAAAAGAGACAGAAGAGAACAAAATATTAGAGGAAAGCACAAATTAATAACCCCTTTAATATTTTGTACTCTTCTTCCTCTTTTTTGTACAATATTCTGTCTCACTTTATTTTTTTGTACCTATATATAACCAATAACGCTGTATTCTTTAGTTATTATAATTGCCCTGACGAAACTTAATCTAAGCGAAATCGGTTGGCGTTAATATATAATAAATTCGTGGTTTATAATAAAGTGATTACTTTATTCAGTATAATATCTAATCACAAAATTATTGCTTCTTGTGAAAAAAAAAAAAATTATATTACATATATATTGTAAATGTTAAATACAAACTCGTATGAGGATCTCAGGATTTAATTATTCATTTGGGTAATTTACATTTGGTACACAATTAGGTGCAATAATTGGATCTTAATCGATAGAGTCATACGATGCAAGCTTTACGGGGTTAAGATTCAGACTGCTCGCGGAGAGGCGCATCGATTCAGCCCTCATCTGGGCCCCCAAGTGGTCCCGCCTGCACCGTTTTGACAGACATTTCCCGGTCGAGTCCATTTCTAATCACGCGTTATAATATTATTATTATTATTAAAGACAGTCTTTCAAATACCAGAACATGTAGATGAGATTTTTCATCTTCTTCGTGAGCTTTCTGGTATCTAACTATAGACATATAAGGATAACTCATTTTTTTAACAGATTTTCTCACCCGTCTAAAGCTACCTAGAAATATTGAACATATTATACCTTTGATATCAATTCTCTGGTTTCTAGTCCACAGAGGAGTAGTAGTTTGATGAAAACCTTGATCAGTTCTATGTATTATTGAACTTACCCAGCATTCCCGCTGCTCTCCATCTTGTTAGCCAGTTCCACGTCTCTCGAGTAGACGTCGAACTGCCACTGCCTCTGGCCCAGCACGCCCGCTAGGACCGCCCCCGTGTGAATGCCTACCCTCATGTCCACTGGGGAGTTGGTGGTCTGCTGGAGGTATCTGGGAACAAAATGAAGAAGGTCTTCAGAACACTTGCTAATAATTATTAATTACGGGCTGCTTATGGCGTCCCGCCTTACGACACTTCGATTTACGGATCATCGATTTACGGTGCTCCAATCTCAGTCCTCAGTTGTATGTAAATAATAAATATATTTATATAAACGATAGTAAACGATCTGAGACAAATAATGGTTGTAAATTTTTTTTTTTGTTAAATTCCAATGAACTGTATGAAATGTACAGAAATCCATCACGAAAGGGTAGGCCGCATGGAGATACAAACTTTTCTCTTTAGTATTTTTCAAGGAAATACGTTTTTATAAGGACGGCTTAACAGTAAGTACGGAAGTCACGGTACCATTAAAAGTTTATAGATTTCATTTTATATTTGTCCTAGTTGTTGGTTACCCGTGAGAAATCTTGCAATGCGGTTTCACAGAGAAAACAGAAAATCTTTGTTTCTTTATAATACGAATTCCGGTGAAAAATATTACGGCTTCAAAAATTGAATTTTTTGTATATTTGAAAGTGAATAAACAATCATATCCTCAAACACCCATATTGATACCACTGCATTTGGAACATCCGACATCAAACGCGTATTCTCGTTATGGATTTCTCTGAAAAATGTAATTCTTTCATATATATTTTGCGTATGTATTTTTTTTATAGTTTTGATTAAATTTTATCATAATTTGGGTAACTTTAAGCTCTATAATTGTTCTTCAATATTAAATATATATATATATATATATATATATATATATATTATTAATGGAAGAAAAAATTATATTCATGGGTAATCCAATATCACTCCGGATATTATGGTAATGTTAATGTTAAATAGTATTATTATTCTTAAAGTTAAAGTTTCGAAAAAGGCACGTAATTTTTTTTTGTATTTGGTTATGAATATAATATAAATTTATATACGGTAAGGCTTATAATTGTTTTGAAATTTGACATTCTACATCAAAACTGAACAATTGGAGCGTTTTGGCGGGATTCGATAAATTAAAACATTGAAAAAAACTAACTTACATATTGGTATTTAAGTTAAAATCTCCTTTTCGATAAAAAAATGTACTGGGAATTTCTAATTGAACACATTTTAAAAATAGAATGAAAATACACGTTGCGCTATAATCTGGTACTATATCACTTTTAACGTGTCCATTCCCTATTGTGATTGTGGGTCAGAGGATACTCTGGATCATAATTTCTTTGAGTGTCCTATCAATGACCAATTTCCAAACTGTGTGCATGAATTGGTAAAACTTAAAATTGAACTCCCTACCAGTATTCCCTGCCTTCTAAGTCTCAACTCCACCCAAATTAACAATTTATTATCAAAATATATTTATAAAAATGGCATTCAAATTTAAGTCACTGGGGATTAAAAACACATAAATTTACACTGTAACTTATTTGCTTCAATTTTATTTGTTCAAATATTATATATTATTATTATATCCTCTTTATAAATAACTAATTTTAAGAACAATCTGTACTATTAAAATCTAACTGATTAAACATGGTCAAGATCGCCCTTAATGGGTGAAAGCCATATATTAAAAAAAAAACATGTCCATTAGTCGAAATTGTTACACTTAGGAAATACGAATAATATCGTATTGTCTAAAAACATATATATTGGATGCCTCGATTTAAGTTCAGAAGAGCTATTTTGCGCATTACCATATGGTACAGGCTTTATAAATATTAAACTAATAAGTACCTATCACCTAAAATTTGATAGTGGTTAGTATTTTACTGTCCAATTAATTTCACTACTAATTAAGTAATTTCACTTTGATTACAAAATATTCCACAATTTAATAATCATTGCCCAAAAATTTTATATGATTGTTCAAATTTCTATGACAATATTATGAAGAGAGTCATTTGACCATAAAATATTCACGTTGACCACTGATTTTGAATGCATATTATGCGATCACTTATACTGTAATTTAATTGTATTCAAAACTACATTCAACCCTTTTGATTATTTTCAGCTATTGAACAAATTAACAGAATAGATATTATTGTCAAATATGACATAATACTCCCAGGCGGGGGATTGTTTTATGGATTGATTAAATTCGTTAACTTCCACGTGTTTTATACTGTGAAGACTTTGTAAATATGATTGTTGTTAGGTAAAAACTCTTCTATCCTAGATTCGTTCAATAAATTGTAAAAATCCTTTTTTTAAGTATATTTTCTTTATATTCAAGTATTTAAAAATGTTAGGGATTGCCGGATTTCCAATGAACGAACATTTTTCCTGTAGGCTTTAATGTATGGTAGATTTTGCAATATATTTTTCGAAATCCTTTCAGCTTGTATAGCACTTTTAGGTACCTATGCAATATCTATTCAGTGTGTGAGTACGAAGAGAAAGAAAATAGGTTATTTTTATGGATTAACGACATACACCTTGCAAATACAACATGTTAGTGGAAGAAAACCTAAATCTTCATTAATACTTGAACCCAGGACGGGCTTTAGCCGTATTTGTGTAACCAGATCTGAATAGCGGTGTATTTCCCCACCTACCTCTTCCCGTTATCCTTCCCCTCCCTATTATCTTCAGCCTTACAACATTCCACAATTGGGGGTGCCATAGTCTCACGGGCTCCAGACGGTTAGGAGCAGTTGGAACTCTTATGTGGTATTCACATAAAAAAGAACGTTTTCCGAACCGAACTTTTTATTTTTTACATTTTTATTTTAGTAATTATTTGTTCTCAGAAAGAGTTCATTGAACCATAATTAAATTTTCTTTTTTAACCTACCGTTTTTAATGATAAAATTTATATATTCATCGTCTGGCATTCTTTCATATCCTTTATTAGGACAATTATTAAACTCCGCGGGTTACGGCTCGGAACAAATCAGCGTACCTGTACTCGCACCAGTCACGTACTTATTTAGGTACCAAAGCCATGATATGTCTTCTCCTGCTATGTCTTCCAACAAAACATTAATCAGTGAGAAATAGTGAGGATGCAGGTGAATTTTTCAGATACTATATATATATTGTTTTGATATTACTGTCTGTATCTGTATTTTCTCCTAAAATAAAATAAAAAAATTAAAAATTCCCTCTATTACATACATATAATCGTCGTTTAATCTTTTATTCTTCGCTCCTTGTTATGACAAAGATATTGGAGTTTCTTAAATTATATTTACTGGTACCTACTTATGTAATACAATTTTGCATTTATTACTCATTATTTATTCATCATAAACTTTATTGTAGTTATCTTACATGTCCGGGGTATTTTTTTTTTTGAGAATTCGCGCACATATTATGTGCATTGTATGTATAAATCCAAACTTGTAATGATATGGAGGCTTGAGAAAGGTCTTTTCAATAATGACGAGCAACTTTTACTGAGATATTTAATTAATTAACAATGCGGATAGAAATAATGTCTCACAACTTAAAATTTTATCTTCACAGAAATATTCCCGCCTCGGCGGACAGAGAAATTACCTTTATTATTGCTCGCGGCTTTTATTAGAAGGGGGAGAAAAAATGACCAGTACTGATTTATATAAAGAAAAATTCTCTTCGTATCCGTGTGGCCGTATAGAAGAGCAGATATCTTTTGTAATATCCTAAAATGAATTTCTGTATTTCACAAACCTTGAAACTTTTCTAATTAGTTTTTAACAATAACCTATATATTTTTTTGGCCTTAATTAATAATCACGAAATCACAGCACATCACGTGCTGGCTTAATTACAGCATTGGTCTATCTCCATTGTCCCTGTGTGAATATCGTGATTGACATTCTAATCTGTGTGTCAATCCTTGCTAATGGCACGGGTTGATTATAATTTCGTAATTCGGGTGACATGGGCTGCGTTGGGACGATATTAATATGACAATGTTGGGTACTTCGCATTGTATTACTGCCAGTGGTAGGTTGAACATACGAAGGATATCCGATAACAATAAAACAAGGAGATATCATTATTACTTGTATTTGTATAAAACGTATTTCATGGTGGTACCGCGAAACTCCAGGAGATGATTATTTACAATATTCTAAGAATTCCTTTTTTCAAACGAATCAATAATTTTACTTTCCAAATTTGAAAAAATATATTTTGTGTGAAACTTGTTGAAAACTTGTATTATTGTGGTAGCAGCTTTACGATCAATCGTTTATCACGTCATTAATAAAATCCGGTGGGAGGAGATACCCGCCCAGAAACAAAAAATAGTCAATCAGGTGTTAGGTTAAGGTAGATTTATAAACCTTTATTTTAACATAATTTGTTTTGCAATAACTTATACAAGTTTATAAACCTCACTGTAATATATTTTACCGTACTCTTTTTCTATTCTATATTTTTTGTTCGGTTTCATATTGTATTTTGAGATTTGTTAATATTATCTTCAATGATTTAAAATGAGGTTTATAAGCTTCAATAAATTATCAAAAAAAAAATGAAAGTAATCCTAGACTTGTGGAAAAGGTCAATAGATGTCTCATTAAAATAAAAATCGGATAGGTTTATCCGAGACACTATCTAAAAAGATCACAAGTAAATTCGATTAAAATCTTGTAGTCATTATAAAAAAATTAAAAAGGTTGCAACTTTTGAAGAAAGAAATCAGAATATCGAAATATGATACCGATAAAAATAAAGAGACCGATTGGGGTAGCTGTCGATAGCTGAGTCCCAGCTGCTACCGTCTTCTTTTTCTTTTCGATCTCTTTTCGGATTCATGTTTCATTTTTAGATATGTTAATATTATCTTCAATGATTTAAAAAAGCTTGTTTTTACCATACGCAAAACGAAAATATATCACAACTTTTTTTTTTATTTAGACCTTGGTGAAATTTTTTTTTTTGTTTATTCTTAGATTTTAATGAATTATCACCCCCTAGAGTTTCGCGATAGAATCCTGAAACATGACATATATTACTAATACTTACTAACTTCTTTAAATTTTAATTACTTCGACAACCTTTTACGTTTCCCACTTTTCCAAAGAGAGATACGAGTGTCTACGGAAAAATATATTTCCATTGAATTGCTTAAAATGAGCTGCGCCATGATTTCACGGGAATTCCTCAACAATTCACGAGCTTTTCCATTATGTCTTAAGTCTTCGTTTTATAAGCAGGAGGCTTCAAAATTTCTTGCACCTCATTGTCGGTGGATTTAAATCTTTGTATAAAATCTATTCTAAAAGACCATTTTTATTCATTTTGAAGCAAAAGAGTACCTGAATATATTGTTGAATAAAATCGTCATTGAATATTTATAACGTTCCTTTGTTATTGTCCGATTTTTAAAATGATAAGTACAATAAAATTTTTGTTAAAAAACAATTTAATCATCCAGTTGTATAAAATTGAATAACATAATTGAAAAACATTTTTGCTTTTCCATATATTTAAAAATAAAATTATTTTGGGGCTAGGTAAGATATTGAAGAAAATTTCGTAAGCTGAAGACTTGTACTATGTAACTTTATTAACTGAGATTTTATTCTAAAATATCTTGAACGTTATTCAATACCCTTTTGCAAAAAGGGTTCTTGTAATAGCTAAGTTTTAACTTTATTTCATTCTCATAAGCGACACATGTAATAGAAAGAGAGAATATAACGGAGCTCTTAGCGGCAATACTTTAGTTTCCAATACCCAGTGAAAAGTGTACCTCCGAAAATCCTTTGTTTTTTGTGATTAGTAAATTAAATCAGGGTTGTTTTATAAGCTGGATTAGTCAAGATTAATTTGTTCCAGGTAAACTCGGAATTCAGAGCGGATCAAATAATAAATTATGCAGCAGAAATGTGGTAGGCAGTAGACCTAATGGAACGAGACTGGAAAACTTGCCCAAACTGAATGAAGAAAATTCAATCAAAAAGGTTTCTCTTGTGTCGGAAGAATTCAACAAAAACTCTGGAACATGTTCTTGTAAAAGGCAACTTGATTTAGAAATACAATAGTCAATTCTGGGGTAATATTTCTTCAAACAAGTTGGAAACATTATTTTCAAAGCTATTGCTTTCTATAGAAATGTGATTTTAATTCGTTTTCTCTCCTCACTTCGGGAAATTGCATCAATTTGTTTTCGACGAGAAATGCAAAATTATTTCGTTTCTCTACTATTGGGAAGTCACCAGGACCGGACCTATACTAATCGTTGATGAACCTAAATCTCCATGAATCCGAGATTACCCTTGCAACCTACATTCAATACATTAAAACACTACTCTATATGCCAAATTTTTGTAATGGAGTTAACATAAAAAAAAAAATAATACGATGAATTTGAATTATTGAAGAATTGTATTTATTTTGTGCAACATTTTATTTGAACGGCTTGCTCCGTGATGAAATCCTTCTATTGCATAGTAAAAAAGGGGCGGTACTAGTGCGTGATTTGATGAATATACACTGTGACTCACCAATATTGTCTTTATGACCATGTAAATAAGGAGAAGCCAAAACATTTTATGTATGTCGATGTGTCCACCGCGCTCCGTTTATACCATCGGTCATAAATATAGTAAAAAAATTGACAATATCAAAATGGCAATAATGAACGTAGGTTTTATGTAAGCGGTTTCAGCGTATTTTACTATTTCCACCCTGGTTAATCCGCATCTTTAGTATATCCGGCGGTCAAAAGCACCGACAAATTAAATTCTCTCAAGACTGAAAATTTCCCACATAAATCCGCCAAAAAAAAAAAAAAAAATGCTTTCCAAAAGCTTTCCGGTATTAGACAAAGGGTTACTTTACCAATTACGAGCACCGGTCGGCTACTGCAGACTAGAATTTTTAGTGAAACATCGAAATTACTTAGAATAACGAAATTTTCCAGATTAAACTATTATAAGTTTACCAGAAAAGCTCCCTACTTTTCAAGACTTCAAATAGTGATTTATGGTGAATAATTTATTTCCAAAATGGCCAACACTTCAATAACAAAGTTCCTACGGGAGCTTAGCAAACTTTCGGTAAAGTCAAACTTTTGACACCTACAAGAACGAAAACATTATTTGACATTTTTTTTCTAAATCATTTCTTAACATAATGGGACCCTTAAAGGAAGAAGGGGGGAGGTTAAGATGGGAGACCACCGAGTATAATTATTTATTTGAGTGCTTTCTCGTTTAAAAGTTGACAAAATACTAAAAGATATATCTTGAGGATAAATACCGGGTTTCTGCTATATTTCCACTTGACTGTGCTACGACTAATGACGTTCGATTTGTCAAAATATCAGATTAATGTATATTGTACGAGTATTTTCTCAGAGAGAAAATAGATGAAATATATTGTAAATAATAAATTATACCGTCTTCATAAGAAGCAATCGCTTTGTGGTTTGACATTGTATTAAGTAAATGAAACACGTTGTTATAAACCACGAATATATTTTAATTTCTCAAGCATCATCAAGTTTGTGTTAAATTACCTAATAAATTATACTTTCCATTTCGGGGGTACTTTATCAGTATTCCTTAAAATCAACATCGGAAAACCGAGACGAATGTAAAATAATAAATACATTTGAAAATATTTTACAATGGTAATCGAACCCAAAAACTTCCAAACAAAAAAACTGCGTATTACTGTACGAAAATAGTTTATCACGTAATTGTCTATTATTTTTAGAAAGGCTTTTGATGCTTTCTTGATCATACTTACATATTATGTACATAATACATCGGTCATTAAATGGTAAACCGTAATTTATCGGTTACCTGTTATAAAATTTGGGCATGTCGTAAAGTATTTAGGCAGCAGATACGCCGTTTAAAGTGGTCTCGGAAGTTAGGAAGCTGCCTACTCCCGTTTAGGAACCGACCAATTATTTATTCATGATCAATTTTGTGATCACTAAAATTTTAATGAAGCATCATCCTTAAGCGATTATCGTGGATGTTTATTATTTGAGTCAAACCCGAAGGACGTAGCTAGGTTGTTACGGATGAAGCTTCTATTAAGATATTGAATGTATTTTTCAAAAACCTTTTTGCATACTTTTCGACAGCTGTAAAGCCGTTTGGTTAGAAGACATCACCTTTTCAATATTGTGCATCTCATTATGACATAAAAAATTTTGAAAAATAAATTTAACTTTTAAAGCCAATTTGATTGCCCTTTCCCCACACTCGAATCGATGGCTAAGATTATAAGCACAATAAAAGTAATCAAAATCTTTAAAAATCTTAACTGAAAATATACAGTTAAAAGAATACTATCTAAGATTACTTTACCATGTTTCAAATGTGGTAAAGTAATCTTAATCTTAGACCTTAAGAGGAACGGCTACGCAGCCTGTTTCATACATAACTTAATTTTGGATTTGAGGCCAAAATACCCATCCAAACTAAATGATACTCGTAAATGTTTTTAATTAAAGGTTTAGTAAATATCTAGTATGGATGAGAAGTATTTAATTTATTTTTGTATGGGCCATTAAAGAATATTTTCATAATTTTGGAGGCAACTTATTTTTACAAAAAAATTATCACATTTTTTAATGTAAATATGATTACGTAAATAAAAATATAAAAATAAAACATAAAAAAAAAAAAATTCGGGTCGATATTTTAAATTATGTACGGCAAATTTATATTCCAACGTAAAATGGTCGTTTTTAATTTAATTTAAAATCCACAATAATGCTAATTTTAATTTTTTTAATGTAAACAGGCTAAAACTTTTTTTTTACATCACCTAACTACTAGGGGGCTAATCCCAAATAATTGTTAAAGGTGCCTCTAAAATCACGAAAAATCATATTTCATAATATAAAACAAAAATTAATAAATTACTTCTAACCCGCACTAGATATTTACTATACGTTTTGATGAAAAACAAGATCATTACGTTTAGGTGAGTATTTGGGCCTCAAATCCAAAATTAAATTTTGTATGAAACAGGTCGGGCAGCCGTTCTCCTTAATACCAATCTTACGAGGAACGACTTCAATACTTAAATTTTGTTACCTTTGAAAAAATAAGACTTGCTTATTCAAAATCATTCACAACAAGCACGAAACTACGCATTGTGTAAGTAGTATTCACATAAAGGTTCTCAATAGACGCTATTTAAGGATTCATGAAACATTTTACCTTGAATTATTTAATAACAATATTGCCTATTTCAATCAAAAGTCTCGAATGTGTAGTTTGTACAATGATATAGAATGTGACGAAACAGACATCTTTATAAACAGCCTCGCATATTTTGAAAAGAAAATCAGCCATCTTCTATCACGTCATGGAAAATAGTGGTGATATTAGAAATACTTTAAATTGCTTTATTTTTTTTTCTCTTTCTCTTTCTATATCCTTTATTATGTTTTATACCTTGTGGTGTTATTAGAAATGTTATGAGATGCTTATTTTTTACTTAATTCTTTCTTTTCTTTTTGTGTGTTATATTATGCCTTGTGTTCTTTTCCCTTATTTATTTTTATTATTTAGCATCTCTATCAAGTGATAACTAAAACAAAAACTATGCATCCTAAGAAAAATTTTAACTGGATTATTAACACTTTTCCCAGGTGTTAATTTTATACATATTATAATGAGAATAATCTGTAAATGTTCAAAAATAATAAATAAATAAAAAAGCAATGCGAATATAAAAGGATACTTCATCTTTTTTTTTAAATAAAACATCTCAGACGAGTATTCGTATCAACGATATCTCACACACAGAGTCTAAAGGCTTATTATGGCGGCCAGTATTGTAATGTAAATCCGAATGATTACCTCTCTGGCATCCGTGGTAAAAAGCACGAGAGCCTGCCCATTAAACGTAAATCACACATTTCTAAAAGGCTTTTCAAAGGTTTTGTGGGAAATGAAAAATGTTTTGATCTTTAGCTGAACGTCTTTCCATTTCACCAAACTCTAAAGTGCTTCAGTCAGTTTTAAAAGTCCCTGCAAAGAGCTTTAGAAATCTGCTGAGGTTTAAAACTGCACCGAGTTCTGAAGAAAACAAGTCTACACTTTGAAAGATCGTCTTCGAAAGATGCACCAAAAGAAATTCTTTCGTTTTTAATGAGATTTTTCTTTCTATTAGATTTATGTGACTATTGCTGTTGTTGAATACGACACGATATTAAAATCAATTTGCAATCAATGAACATATACAGGCATGATAGATTTTCTTAATTATCGTTCAACAATCATACTAAATCAATGCCTCCGAAGTTTCCTTCTCAGCTCTCCTCATTTCAGTCATTTGGCCTTCCTTTACGAATATTTTCCCTTGTTTTATTTGATCGGTGTGTTTCACATCACGAATTAATATCGATTCATTAAACTAAAATATTTTTAGAAATATGTCGGAAAAAATACGTCTTCCGAACCAAATTGCACAGTAGGTATGTATTTATGTACATAAGTATCCCACACTGCTACTGAGGTCAAATTTGCTGGTTATTGTTTTTTTTTTTTTAAATCATCAAATTTAAAACGTATGTGTAACATGTTATTATCATACATAATAACCATAGAAATATACAAATGTAGTAAACATCACTGTTGACATATGGGCAACCGAAATGAGGCCCACTGGCATCTACTAGATAACACGGGCTTCAGTCGATTGCAAGCGCTCTGCGGGTGTGGATCTCTAAAGTTAACTGCAAAATACTTATATGACTGAACATTTCTTTCTGGAAAAGACGTAAAAAGCAATGGTGAAACATTTCGTCTATTTTACCACAATCAATATTCGTGTATATTGGCTTTTTTGTTACAAAACTAAAGGATCACTTGAAGTTGGCACACCGGTGAGGCAAATACTCCGGGTCACGGCGCTATGGTCAGCCGTGCTGCGACTTCGTCCATTGAGTTTGTTCGCTGTCGGAATGATTCCGCCGACATCGACAGCCGCTTCACCTCCTTCATACTTTTCGCGTCGGAACAATATTTTACCATGATTTTGCAAGGAACGTAGACTCTATTTATATACCTCAATGAGAATAACACGAAGATAAGCTCTGAGAAGCTGGAAGAAGAAGCTGGGACGCCCGAGGAAGACATGGCACGATCAAGTGAATCAAATACTTGAGTCGGGCCATGTCAGAAGTCGGAATAATAGAAGAGAATGTATGAGACGATGTATGAATGTGAATGATGGAAGAAGTGTATGCCACGAGTTGTCTGGCGGTACGTCCTTTCTGCCTACTCCTGCGGAGAAACGGTGTGATAGTTAGTTAATTTAAAAGCTCTAATAATACCATCGTGGCACTGAAACACTCCACTTCATGGTTACCCTGTCTGTAATACTCTACATCACATTTCGCACAAATGATAAAAAAAGATTTGTTTTAGTTTCAGTTGTTATCAGTTTGTTCTGCAAACAAAGCCGATGTCGCGTAATAAGATGTAAAGCAAACACAAAGTACTACCTACCTCTCTCTATTTTAGTTCAGCGAAAGTGACTTAAGCCTAGTTCCATAACTCAAACACCGGCACACAGTTTTCAGAAAATATAACCTCAAAGAAAAACTCTTACTTTGAAAATCATCTAATCAAATATGACACTTATTACTAAAGCTAGGTTTTATGATGGGCAAACAGATGTAAACGATAAGTATTCAATATCCCCTATATACTTTTTGTGTACAATTTTGATACATGCATTACAAAAAATAGTTTTTTAAAACAGCGTGAAAAAAACAAGGTATTTTTGTAAATGTAAAATATAATTATCAAATAATTTAAAATAGATAAATATATACTGCTCTGAATACAAATACAAACAAAGGATTATTGCATACACCTGTATAATTATTAACAGTGAATGTAAGGTTTGTTTTTGATATTTCGCCTCTGAACTTATTACTTAGAATGGTACTTACACTATATTATTCCTGTATTTGTTCGATTTATTATCTTTGAACATACTGTGATGTGTTTCGCAGCTGTTTATTATAACTAACTTTATATGTAAAAGCCCATATAGGGCGTATATTATACAGTAAATAAATAAACACAAACTATAGACGCCCTTGAGGTGATTTTTCACAAAAACGGCGCTATACAAATCATCCAACTAGCATTATAGAAGAACATAAGAAATGCTACGTGGGTGTGTTTTGTGATACAAAATTCCGGCCATTCGGGCCCTAAATTTCTATCATAAAAAATCATGATTTCATTTCGGCCAAATCGAATGGCAATAAATGCAAGTAGTGTAAGAGAGACATAACGCTGTATTTTCATTGGCTCTCTTGAGGATACAACCAAAAGGTACTAAGTTAGAGGCTACACCGGCTTCCATTCATTCTATATGGAAGTCATCTCTACTGTGTATTCATTATTCCGTGTGTATAATATTTCAGATAAACCTTGAGTAGAATTTTTTTTTGCTATTTTCGGTAATTTAAAAATAAATAATTCTAGTCCTAAATTCTGAAAAAAAATATATTTTTTAAATAAACACCAACTCTTCTTAGCCAATATCCTTCTTATAAATGTAATATCAGTGACAAATAAGATTTAAATAGTAATTGCGATATCATGCAATGTGAATGCTTGTGTTTTCTTGTGTTGTGTCCTGTGCGATCAAAATCATATCTTCTCAAGCTAAAACTTTAAAATATAGTGATCTGCCAAGTAAGTATGTTTCCCTATCCGTTTGTACACAATAAGATAAATCCAAGCAAGTAATATTTGTACAGCTCCCTTGAGGTGATTTTTCACAAAAACGGAGCTTTACAAATCATTCAAATATTAATATTATTATAACAAAAAATCCACCATTTAGCCATTTTGGCCAGTGCTTGGGTACACTTTGAGTCAGTGGCGGTTCGTTGCCTATCTCATCAGGTGTTCAATCGGAGATTAAACGAGTGAAAAAAAATCTTTCCAAGTGAAAAATGGTACGTTGCTCTTTTCCATATTATATTTTTTTTCCTAGATCTAAAAGAATTTCATTATACTACTGCACGGAAAATTGGTGACCTGGCAACAGGAAAAAAATGGCGATTCATTAAAACGTCCCTGGCTAACGAATAGTATAATGTTGTTAGTTACAAAAAATAGTTTTAAATACGAAAATCTAAATTTACGAGAAACTTTACTGTTATCTTTTTTATATAAAAAAAATCATCTTCAGGAATTAACTTATTTTTATAACGATTTAAATCACGATAATCACAAAAAAAAGTTGATTCTTGCAAAATACTGTTCCGTACAAATTTGTTGTTAATAAATCTTCATAAAGCTGCACAAGGTCGTCATATAGATTCCGCAGGATTGCACGCTCATCACGGTTTCCCGCAGACGCGCCACGAGAATGACAATCTATAAACTATTTCTTAGGAAATAAATCCCCATAGTCGCTGAATTCATAATTCACATACGGAATTCATTTCGGACTTCTCGGGCAGCATTACCTTTGTGAACAGGTGGATTTTTAGCACTGCATTTGAATGGCGCACTCTTGAATGTGTTGTAAAATTATGATGCACGTTTGTTTCATTTCATTATTAAGAGATTTTTACTGCATAACTGCGTGCTAGAGAAAACCCTCACTGCTTGGGGTAAGCTAAAATAAGGTAAAAGCCGTGTTATGAACTTTGTACGTTAACAGCTTCTTACCGCCTAATTTAATATAAAAAAATGATATTATGTATTCGTCATTACTATGAAGAATCATTCTGAAATACAGTTAATTACGGTGCCACAAACTAGTAGACATATAAACAATAAGGTATGCATATCAGTTTTCATAAAATATATATATCTGTAAGGATACAATAGTTCAAGGAGAGTACAATAAAACGCCGCATAACTTTATGTTACTTTATTTTAACAATAGTTTAAAATTACCTACATACCCTGGGAGTAAGATGTAATGTAATGCACATTACTACTCTCAATTTTCTATAATAAAACAAGACGCAGAGAAGGCACAACGATCAGTTAGATATATTATTCAAAGATAAGAAGTTTCCTGTTACGAAGTCTTTGCTGATTAAATTCTGTTCTCGGATGCATTCCTCAAAGTCATGTCTAATTAAGAGCCCTCGTTAACGAGAAAATAATTATAACGTCACGTTATTTCACGTTATTTTGTCAGATTTTTCCAAGGTGCACTTTACTCTAAAAGCTTAAACCTATAAATAATGTGCATTTACTTAGATACGTGTCAAAATGTTGAACTTGTGAAAGAATAGTATATTACTTATGTGATATTATTGATTGTTTTTTCAAATGAAATTTACAAATATATAAAGTTTGTATACGACTAAGAGCAATTATTAGTAGATTTTATAAATTAAAGTTCTTTGTTCCAATCTCTACAATTCGAATAATTTATTTATCATTGGCTGAATCTGTTATAAGGCATGGAATTATATATAGCCTGGAGACTTTTCTGCAAAACAAATACCAATCGTGTTCAATCAGTGTAAATTCGTGGGTTAAATTATTAGCTCATAAAAGTTTATACAAACATGCGCATAATATTCCATACTTTTATCAGAGTCTCAGAATTCATTCGGTAAATAAATTATACTCGTATTTCAGCACACTAATAACCCTATATATTGTACAAATAGACTAGAGCACACTTGCAATACTCGTCTCAATTTTAATGAAATAAAAAATATGGACAAAGAACGTTAGATTACATGATTCCTAGCTGTTTAAATATGTTACTTGCCGAAATAAAAATTGTATTAAAATAACGTAGTTCAAAAATATATTGAAGCCGAAGGAAACTGAAAATCTGTGTTTGAAAATTGTTGAAAATATTATTTTAATTACAATTTATTGAAGTTATTTGTGTTTTTATATTTTTTATAGTTAGAAGTAGAAATATTTTTGAGCAAGATTATTATGAAATATTTATGTTTTCAAAAATTTAAGTTTGTTTCATACATTTTTATGTTTTTACATGTAAGTACCTTAAATGTAAATTTATTATAAGGTTTTGAATGACCAACATCCGTTTGTCAAACTACTAAAAAGTAATCATTCTGTTAAATAATATAAACATAACCTAAATAAATATGAAAACGGAAAAAACGACAGAAAATAAAAAGATTTCAGTCGCATTTGGAACTCGAACCAAGGACCTCTGCCTATCCGGGGCAACCGCTTAACCAAGTTATCTAATGAGACCAGTTCAATTTATGTCATCTTCATCGATATCATATCTAAAATTCAAGATTTATCAATATTATTCTCCATTTTTTTGTCCCATATTATTGGCAGCTAACTTTATAATGATTAAGCGGTTGCCCCGGATAGGCAGAGGTCCTGAGTTCGAGTCCCAGATGCGACTGAAATCCTTTTATTTTCTGTCGTTTTTTTCCGTTTTCATGTTTCATTTAGGTTATTTTAATATTATGTTCTACAATGATTAAATATTAGAATGAGGTTTCTAAATCTCAATAAAAATAATTAATAATTAAAAATTGAATACTAAAAATAGTTTATTCCGGACTTTTTTTGTCTTTTACTTTGTAAAATTACTTAAAGATAGTAAATAAATATTTCTTATTTATTTACGGGTCTTTTGCCTTTCCAGACTGGTGTTTACACAGTACTTACTTACATATGTACAACCTTACATACAACTGTTTAATATTAATCAAACCAGGCAACATGTGTTAAATATTTGAAAAAGGCTTTGATACTCGTAATATACAGATTATCTACGTGACTAAAAATATGTGTTGAGGAAAGGTTATTGAACTTAGTCGAAGATCTTTAACAATATACTGAATATACATCTCGGTACATTATGATATTTTTTATTACGGTTATACAAAAATAATCTAATAAAATACAAACAACAAGAGAAAGTTAATGTCAATAATTATGAGCTTTTATAGGCTGTCGTGATTAAGAGGCACTACGTAAATATATTATTTAAGGAAAATGAGAAACCTTAATCTAAAAAGATCACGGAAGTTGAAATAGCGTGGCTTATTGTATAAATGCTGTAACGTTTTATTGGTCATACAAAATGTTTTTTATGAGTAATTGTTCTTACACAAAATCATTAAAATAATCTATATTTTCCAAATATTAAGAATCATTGCGATCAAAAAGTTAATGCCTAGCACTAAAGTGCTAATTAACTTAATCGCTTTAGATATTTTGTCGCTTGTTTTAATGGCGGCAATTCTGCACAGGAAATGGCTGAGGTTAGGAGGGGAAGCGCGGCCATTTGCATTGGTAACGAGTACTTGCCGGATTTAGCCCCACACAAATATTACCCTACCTGCCTACCCATTCGAGTACCTACACAGTCGGTACACTCGAAGCCTCTCCACATCACAAATTAATGGCGAGCAATCTAATTTCACGTTGTTTCTCGTTGTGTGTGTGTTTTTGAAATCGGCATTGTCAAATGGAAATAATAGAGGCTTTTTCAGTTGAAATACGAATTTATGGCTCTTAAGCGGGTATCGTTTGAATTTTAAAATAAATAGAAATTATTGGTTTGCGTCGAAATTTGGACAAAAGGGTCATCCTCAAATTGCTATGAACAGATATGGTACTCAAAATAGAAATTCTTCATCAAATTACATGTCGTGTGAAATATGTGCTAGAATTAGACACATGGAGGAAAACTCAAATAATTTATAAAATAAAACAATAACTTTGTTTTACATCACTTTTATTTATACTTTAGCCGACCGGGTTTCGCTACTACCGTAGCTTCTTCAGGGCAGTATACAACTAAACTATGAACTGAGATGCACATGTGTTATGGATTGATACAAACAGGCTAAAAAACACTAATAGTAGACTCATAAATAATCAAATAAATTTAAATAAAAGTCCAATCTTTAAATTATTCCTAATAAACAAAGTACATTCCCTTCCCGATCAGCAGGTACCTGCTGATCTCCCACCCTTGGCCCTTCACTAGCCTGTTTGTATCATTCCATAACACATGTGCATCTTAGTTCATAGTTTAGTTGTATACTGCCCTGAAGAAGCTACGGTAGTAGCGAAACCCGGTCGGCTAAAGTATAAATAAAAGCGATGTAAAACAAAGTTATTGTTTTATTTTATAAATTATAATGTCACATCACCAAGTTACCGCTTCATATGAAAAAAAAAAAAATAAAAAAAATAAAAAAATAAAACTCAAATAGTTTAGTCGCATCATGAAAAGCAATGTGTATACCTAAGATTGCCCTACTGATAATCCAGAGACCCGAAACTTCGTAGCTTCGAGACCTACGTGAAGAGAACAATTTTTTTTAATTATCGATCTGACGGCCTCCATGGTCGAGGGGTAAGGCTCTCGATTACGAATCCGAAGGTCGGGGGTTCAAATCCTGGCGTGGGCAAGTAAATTTGATTTAATTAATTTGTGCTGTTTCACAATTGATTAATCTAAAAATAATATATAGTATATTACAGAGTGAAAGATACTCTCAGTACCGCCCTGGTGGAAGACCACCATTCAGAATTGAAACTTTGCTTGAAATGGCGCTTTTAGCCGTGTTTGGTGACCAGATCTGAATAGCCAGGTATTTATCCACACCTACCTCTTCCTCCCTCCTCCCTAATAATACCTTCAGCCTCACAATATTCCCTAATTGGGGATGCCATAGTCTCACTGGCCCGGAGGTTTGTTAACAGTTGGTACTCTTGTGCGGTATTCATATAAAAAAATATAAAAAATAAAAAAATCGGTCAATTTTTATAGCGACGTTTTATAATAAACATCACCTCAAGAGCGCACAATTCACTCCCGCTATATCAGAAGTCCTACTGACTATGTCTTCAATCCCCACAATTTAATGTGTCTGCAATAATTATATTCAAAAGATTTTTTAATTTACGTATTCAAAAACCATGATAACTTTGCACATACAAACTCGGGTCGATTGGCTAGATCCTCAATATAACCTACACTCCACAAACCTATAACTAAAATGACTTTTGGACGAAGAAATTTGCAATATATCTCCATAAAATTATTTAACATCCTCCCTCTAGAAATAAATACCATCACGAAATTAAACGACATCAAACGAAGCATTAAGATATGGATTATGGAAACGGGAAGGAAGAGTATAGATATGATGTTGCAACCGAACAGAGATTAACGCTCAAGGGATGTTTTCTTCAAAATCACAATAACTCTAGAATCAACTTCCACATACCAAGTGACTAAATTAATTAAATTTCTACTATAGACTAAATTCTTTATTCATACATGCAGATATATACATGTGTATGTGTTGTGTACGTATACATGCGTACGTACTGCGTACTGCACACTAGCAAAAGAGGAGTATTTTAAAAAAAAAAAATAAATGTTGTTTTTTTTATATATGAAACGCTAACATATTGTTTCTAAACCTTGTCTAATAACAAACACCACATTTGATGGCTGTTTCGGTCTTTGATACCTAATATTAAAGACATTCTTTGCTATTTACCAATAACCATTACCCTTCTAACTTCACACTTTAATTAAATTAACATTATGTATTATATAATATGTATCTATACTTTTTTTCTAATGTTAATTAAAAATAAACATAGTATGTTTATTTTTTCTCTCTCACATTTTATGTAACGTGAACAAAGCTTGTCAATTTGACTGTCCTAAAATGGGAACTTCCTAGTTGGCAGTCAAAGTGTTTTTTTA
The DNA here is from genome assembly GCA_022606495.2 of Halesus radiatus. Classification (NCBI taxonomy): domain Eukaryota; kingdom Metazoa; phylum Arthropoda; class Insecta; order Trichoptera; family Limnephilidae; genus Halesus; species Halesus radiatus. The sequence continues at coordinate 99,019 of JAHDVE020000315.1, read as the reverse complement.
AACATTTTTCTGAATTAAATAAGGGATTTAAGAAATTTCATTAATTTATTGCTTTATAATTTTCTTCTCGTAATATTTTAACATGCTTACAAAAACTTACTTAAAAAATTAACTTTCTTTCAAAAAAACTTGACCTAATTTATAATTCATATACAAAACCATGTGACCATAGAAAAGGATACATTTTTTTAGACTTTCGTAAATTATTATAAAAATATAAATAAATTATTATTGTTTTGAGTGCTGAATGAAGATTTCTTTAATGGTAACCTGCATCCGGGGGAAGAAAACGTTTTGTAAGTCTTAAAGAAATTTTTCTAAGCTAATTTCTGGTATCCAAAAAATTATTTTCCATATACGGATTGAAATTACACCGTGTAATTTCGAGGTGCTTTCAAGAAGTTTTAAAACATTCTTATTTATCGTCCCTAGCGTGTTGGTTTTACGATCAGCTGTAAAACAGTTTCGAGAGTTTGTAACGGTGTTTCAAATCTAACAGTCACTGTAAACAAAGATGGAAACGTAATGAATGAATGATTTTATTATTCTGTAAGTAAGATATGAAAATATTTCAGGTTAGTTTAACGAAAGTGGGTTACCTTATGGTCATGAAACTTGATTCGGGTAAATTTATCATATATGAAAAATGCGCTTCGTTATGTTGGTCGTACAATCGCATAAATGGCTTTTATAACTCATGGCCAGTAAGCTCTGGTGTATGCAATCTGCACAGCTTTTTTGGTGAGGAATTTTAGGTCAGCGCAACTATTTTTATCTTGTAACGCCAATTACGTTATGAATCATAAAATATCCAAAAAGTGTGACGAATTAAGGTCTATTCACATGTACTAGCACCGCGCAATGTAGAACAGTGCACTGCAGGGACGGCACTGACGCGAGTATTCACATTACACCGTGCTGCACAGCAGTCACAGTACAGACACGAGTACGGCTGTCAAGTGAATTATCACACACATGTTTGAGAATTTTATTATTGTCATATTTATCACTATTCTATAACCTATAATCCCTGGCCAATTCAATCAATTTCTCGTTTCGATCTTCTTCGTTTTAGCAATATCTCCATTTATTGACGCAAAATGACGGTGACACAACGATTGCGATGCTATCGATGTATATTTTATAAGCCATATAAGCAATTTTTTTATGTACCACCTTCTCAATTTGGGAGGCAGGTATGGATACCGCCGCCCGGGGAACCATTCATTGGATAACACCTCTGCCATAGGTCACTCCAAGTGGTTCGCTACATTTGGTAACTTAGCAGGGGTGACCGAGTTTATGGGGTGAGGTTTATTCGGGTCTTGGCGGCGGTTGCGTCTACCCACCGACTGCATTGAGGACCGGTTCAGGAAAGATCGGTCGATGGAGATTCATTGAACTCTCCAGCCAGACTCGCTCGACCCATCATCGCCTTGCATCGCACTGTGAGGGATGGATTCATACGACCGTCATTCCTGGACGCACTGACCCCCCCATACTCCTACCCAACCCTAAAACCCTTTTCCTTCCCAAAATCATGTATTTGGAAGCTCCGGCCTAGAGGTGATTTTCAAATTAAGCTTTTGAACATACTAAATTACGTTTTGTAACTTAACTGTAGTGTTGAACAAATCCTTCAAAAGATCCCATTTATTTTTAATCCTACTTAAATAAATCACTAGAACGTACACGGCGCCCAACCGTACTACGTGTGTACATATATTAATAATATGTATGTTTTCGGAGGCATTCTGAAAGCTTAGCGTTCGCTTCCCGTGCTGAAAGTAGGCACCTTTGCCCCTGCTAACCACATTACGGCAACACGTCCTGAATTCGTGCCAGGTGACCCTTGAACGAGGCGGATCCACCCCTACTTCAGCATACTCAGATTAAAACGTGTGAATTTAAGTTATTTGATATGTGGATATATTTGTAGGCACATCCTTAAAGTACCCTGCCCTGGACAGATGACGTAACTTATTTTGAAGTTCTACTATATAAAAATTATTAAAGTCCCTATGTCTTATAGCTACAAATATAAGAGTATAAATTTTTTTGGTAAGGGGAAGCTTGATGAAAGTCGTAGAAAGGGAAGACGCGCCCACTCACGGCTTCTTATCCAAAGTGACCGGTATTAGTCGATTTTTTTTGGTATGTAATCTGCAGGGTGAAGATTCCCCTGATGGTAGTGAGCCTCCAATAGAAGAGGTCAGCAGAAAATAATAAAACCTCGGTCGCTTGGAGCAATTGCTGCTATTTGAATAGTAGCGACAAAATTGGTACGTGTGGCAAGGTATTGTAACTCAATTAGCAGCTTTTAATTATTCGCTTTAAAACATGTTTAATAGTGATCGCGATAAAGGCGCGATTTTGGAGTTCACGGAATCTAGTAGCCTGTCATATGATCTCTTCGCCACTACGCGGCACTACTATCACTAAAAATGCATTTTAAATCGTTAGTCGCTAGTCATTAGTTGTTGAATAATTTGACTTGGTTTGTATTTCACTCGTCCTAGCAGTAGCAGTTTCAGTAGCTTCGTGTGACCATCTACTAGAAGATACAACAATTGGTGATCACACGTCGCGGCAATATAGCAGCGACGAAATCACTCCGTGAGACTGAGGCAGATGAGAGTGAATGGTGTACTTATAATATGGATGCCAGTTAGTGTTCTAGGGCTTGACAACTTAATATTTATAACGATCATTGAATTAACGACATCTGTTACAGTCAGATCCTTTCGATGACAAATAAATGCATATGAATAGGTGTATAATCTTACCGGTCACAAAATGGGCTATTTACAATAAGCAGAATGAACTCTCCCTCACAGAATGATTAATGAGATTTATTTAGTAAACTGTTAGAAGCTGGTAGAAACAGTTGTGAATACTTTCACACGAATGCTCAAATCTCCGTTTGAGTTTTGAGTTGGCTAGCAATTCTCCGGAACAACGTTTAATTTTTGGGTGTGGTCATTTACGATCATTTTTTAACCATTGGATGACATTACGCATCACTTTCTGTTACGCAGATTTTCCTAGTACCTGGTGAACTGCACAATGTACATTATTTAGCGATGCGCTCGGTTTTCACACTCTTTTTTTATTAATATTTATTCTTTCAGATATTACACGATGTAATATTACGATTAATATTAATTAATGGTCGTTTTGACGACCTTAAAAGAATTATTCAGAAAGAAAAGTAACAAAAGAGTAAATACTGCATTAAATGATGACAATCCGACAAAGGTTAGTTTAATTTCTACTATTCTAATAATCTTATGCACCTTTTTACGACATAAAGTCTTCTAGCTATTCAATTTCAGTAAACTACAAGTAAATATTACTATCAATGATCTATTCCTCCCACCATATATTTTTAACGTGTTCTGCTTGTTATTTTCGACATAATAAGTAACAAGTTTACGTAAATGCCAAATTCATACACCGCGAGTAAATATACGTACTGGAAGAAACCATTTATCTATTGCGCTACGACGGGAATCAATACAGCAATTTTCACACGAAAATAAATAATATATTGTACTACAACAGACAAAAAGCTGTTATTGGCCAGAATCCTAAGTGAAATTTATTTTAATTAAAACAAAATAACTTTGTATACATCACTTTATTAATATACAATATTGCTACATGTTTCGTGAGCGATGCTCACATCTTCAGGTATCAATGTATATATCAGTATACATTGATACCTGAAGTATACATTGATACCTGAAGATGTGAGCATCGCTCACGAAACATGTAGTAATATTTTATATTAATAAAGTGATGTATACAAAGCTATTTTGTTTTAATTAAATACATAATGACATCACAAAGTGAAAACCTTCTAGAAGAAGAATTCTTCTTCGAAAAAAAAAAAAAGAAATTTATTTAATAAATGTATATCGAAAAAAAAACAAAATTTTAAAATATGTTTGCATGCTTTATTTACTGATTTAATTTGGTATAATATGGAGCTTGTATTCTGTACACAACACATTCCGTACTTTGGATCTTGTGTGAAGCCGTACTTATCAAAGTAATAAGCAGTTTTACTTCATATCTCTACGGTATCAAATTATATGCGAATTGCTTGTAAAATTATATGATAATGTTGTTGAGAACACTTGATTATTGAAAATGTACAGGAAATTATTATTTGATAGAGATGATAATTCCAGTGACGTGTCGTAAAGAAATAATTTCTCAGTAATAATTTGATTTACTTAAACTTGTTTTTTGAAATTGTATACACACATATTTTTCCAAATACATCTTTTTAAGGTTGAATCAGTATGAAGATATTCAAAAAGTATTTACCCCAGCTTGCTTCAAATATATAAAAAGTCTGTAGAATACCCATGTCTTATGCGAATCTTTAAATTGTGTGTGTCTGGAAAATAAATCCGTAGTAAAGGTCACGACACGCTTATGTGCTATTTCTTCAAGGTTTATTAGTGCTCCAATTATCATTATTTCACTACTAACGAACCACTAAATTTATATTCCATTTTTCTAGCTTTCATTAGCACTATTCAGCATATAAATGTTGGATTAATTAGCAGTTAACCTAATCGACACTCAAAGCAGTCGCTATCCCACGTTTAGCAAAATGTGTCGATTTTTGACATCTAGAGAAATGTCACAAGGGTATGTTTTATTTAACTTTGAAGAATTTGTTTGCAAACTATGGAACTAATCGAACTTTGGGACAATGCATACAAGCAAGTAAAGAGTTATCATTGACAGAAAATTCAGGAAGATAAATTAAAAAAAATGGTAATTAAATAGATGATTTGGACACTATAAGTAATTAATACACAATTATAGCGCACGTTCATTAACATTTTATTGGACTAAAATCGCTAATATAATAAAATAAACATTTTTTTCTCCTAAACATTGAAAAATTACACATAGCCAAAAATAATGTTAGCCGACCATGCACAGCACACAGTATGAGTGTTTTGTCTTATGGCAGCTTGGACGGACAGTCAGTTGAAAATGTTGACATTTATGACATGACAAACGAAAAAAGATAATAAGTTAAAAAGAGGATGACTACAATAATATCCCCACATAGAATATTATATATATTTTTTAATTATTTTACCTACAAAATCTTCATCTCATCAGAGAAAACATTTTTATAACGATATATAAATATGTCCTTTACAAGTCCTTGTCGTACAGAAGTTCTACCACAGCATAGCTTATATAATTAGTACCTAGGTTATAACTAATATTAATTAGTATTGCGGAAAAAAATAATTTTATACGAATACCGCAGAAGAGTCTCAACTCCTCCCAACCGTCTGGAGCCAGTAAGACTTTGGCATTCCCAATTAGGGAATGTTGTGAGGCTGAAGGTATTGGGGAGGGGAAGGAGAAGGGGAAGGGGAAGGTGGATAAATACCTGGCTATTCAGATCTGGTCACCAAACACAGCTAAAAGCCATTTCAAACAACGTTTCAATTCTGAATGGTGGTCTTTCACCAGGGCGATACTGAGAGTATCTTTCACTCTGGAACGTGCGCAAATATACTATATATTATTTTTAAATTAATTAATTGTGAAACAGCAAAAATTTATTATATAAATTTACTGGCGCACGCCGGGATTTGAACCAGCGACCTTCGGATTCGTAGTCGAGAGCCTTACCCCTCGACCATGGAGGCCTTCGAAATGCTGCATTTGTTCTTCCTGAATTCTAATAAGATAATATAGTAGAACTTTAAGTTTTCCTCGACATTATTAATACACTTCGATGAAACAACCTCCGAAGGAGCACGGACATAATCAATAATAAGTTTGTATCAAATTAAACGGTAATTAAGCCTCCCGGTAGTTACGGCACTAATAGATTATTTCCCGACGTACTTTAGTTAAACTTACCAGCGGGAACTTGCTGTGGAGTAATTATGATGGATTAATTATAATATTGGATTTACGATGTTCTCGGCTCAGCTCAGTTCTCAGCTCGGCTCATGATTGAAACGTTTTCAAAATTATCAGGAAATTAACAAACAACAAAACGGTTCATAGAAAAATCCGAATTGTTTCAAATAAATGTAAATGGTCTTACTTTTGTATGCCTTCATACAAGTTCCGTTTCAAACTGAATATTCATCAAGCTAGTATATTTAGTAAGTATATCTTTAATATTAGACGAACAGCAATTAACGATACGTCTTACTGTTTTGATGAATTGCCACAAAATAGAGGTTCAAAGATAAAGAAATCTCCAACGGCGGAACAAGTTCTACCATGACGCAAACATCTTGATTTTATCACGTAGATACTCCATTTTACCGAGAAAAGAAGAAGATTTAAAGTTTATAAAAAAAACAAACCTAATTGGGGTACATTCAATAAATCTTCAGCAATCGTAAATCAACAGCTTTTTATTTCAACGTGACTTCGAGAGCTTCTGTGAAATAAAACGTGATTTTTTCCTAGAATTCAATTTGCCTTCGTGGCTCGGCAGGATTTAGCTTTATTGCGGCTTGTGTTGCAAAGGTCAAACATCTGCAGTAATAATTTTTAACGGGTGCTAATACTGGCGTTCCGCTGACCCTTGGGTCAAAAACACTCATATTCAAGTATAGTACAAAATCATGTCCGCAAAATAAGTTCTGATTAATAAACTCTAAAATATGTGCAGAAACCAAACATTTCAATAAGCGGGGTTGTGATTTATGCGTTCAGATACGAGTTATATGTGATTTTTAGGGCATAGACCTTAAGAGTGAGAATGTTGTTTCTGCTCTACCTCTAGTTCAGAACTACAGATGGCGCTGTTGTGTTTCCTCCCTCTCATCATATTTTTCCCTCACTTCTTTATTTCCTTAAACAGAACCTCCACATCCCCTTGGTATGCCATATACCTTGAAGGAAATCTTTGGGCCTCCTATAATGTAATGTTAAGTTTTTTTTTATATATTTTTTTTTTTGTATTTCTTGTTCATTAACTATGTATCCATTTCTAGACATTTTGCTTGAGAAGTTAATAAATTTAAAATTAGAACAGTAATAATAAAATTAAATAACAATAGTACATAGCTGATAAAAGTCCTCAAGCATTTTTTTTTTAATATTGTTTGTGGATAACCCTCCATAATGGCGTGATATTCCTAGAGACGCCGCTTTAAGGTTAAAAGAAACAATTAATATCAATATTTAAAAGCATTAAGTGCTAAGTAGATTTTTCTATAAAATATTTGAAATAGCGCTATTTGTGAGTGCGTATTACGTTTCGTTTAGCCTTAAATTCTGGTTAATTGTAATCGTAAGAATTATTTAACTTACTTGATGGATTTCACCATTGAGAGTCCCATGTGAATGCATAGCACAGCGTGGTCAGGCCTCTCCACGGGAGCTCCGCTGATGCAGTAGTAACAATCGCCGAGGATCTTTATTCTAAGCTGCTGGTATTTCTGCAAAAAAAATTGGACCTTTTTACGAATTCTTGTGTAATATTGCGTGAAACGCGAGACAAGTAGAAAATAGGTACCTTCCCAACTAGCTTGGGATCGTAAAGTCTTTCCATGAGATAATGAGCTCTAAAACGGTTTTCTCAAGGGTTCATTATCGTATAACATAAAACTATAAAATCGTCCGACAGATGACGTTAGCATCATATATCGTATTAGAGATGACTGATAACTGAAATGAGCGTCACTGTTACTGCGATGAACTGCGGTTCAAACTACAGGAAAATAAACAGAAACCTGTTGTTATTCCAGCTATTTTTCGAAACCAGTTCCCAATAATGGACACTTAATTTATGATATTTTAACTTTGTTTTGCATGATTAAAAAACTACACCTAAAATCATTTCTTCAAACTAGTTCCTAAACCCAGTGACGCAAAGTCACCGGGACAATTTGATAAGGACTGGAATCACTGTATCTTCCATACGTTCTTACTGTGCAAAAAACATAGGCGCAATCTCTGAAGAGGCATCAAAAATATTCCCTAAATCATTTAAAGATTACCTATAATATCCCTTAACATGGAATCATAGTGTCTTCTATTGCCCTGTCAACATTACAAGTAGTCTGTAGGTCTCTCGTTTGTTGCCACAGATTTTTTTTACGAAATGCATATGAACAAATATCTAATTCTCCTGACTGGCTGTTAACTGCGCAACACAACGTATGAGGCCTAAAGCACACAAAAATGATTCATAGAGAAACAGACTCTACGGTCGACTAAATATTATGCAATTCGTAAAAATATTCCGTGACAATAAACTTTTTCCTACATTTTTGACGATCGTCCAGCGCACACTTCGGCACCTTAAGGCCATTTTTTAACTGATTTAAGAAATAATTTCGGCGCCCCTTTAGAGATTGCGCCTCCATTTTATACACACTATGAACGTATGGCATATCTGGTGCTGCAAATATATAATACAATATTAATGAAGTATTTCTATCAAGTTAATGAGCGTGTTTTTAATTTACCGTTTCCCTTTGAATCCTAATTTAATTTAACCTCATGAAATCAACAAACACAATTTAAATGGGTGTGAGTTAATGATTACTGCCTAGTGCTTTGGAAAGCATATTCGAAACATGAACAAAAATTACAATGTGCATGTTTTATAGTGATAACGTATTTTTATGAACTAAATCAACAACATAATATTTTTTCATACCCTTTTTTATGTAACACCTCACAAGAGCGCCCCTGTCTGTACGGTGGGGAACTGTGTCACCAACCGGCTGGGAAGCGTTGTGAGGCGGGGCAAGGTAGGGAATATAGGAATGATTTATTAATGCGAGTCTTGAACAGGCCCAAATTATATGAAAGAGGAAAAAAGGATGCTCGATGCCGGTAACTCGTTCTTTTTGCGTCTCATATAAAAATGAATTGGAGAATCGACCCGTTCTCACGAAGCCGATATCAACTGTGAACGGGTATTCCAGTCGTGTCCTTTGAGTATCCAATACGTACATCGGTCCACTGGGGATCAATGCTGCTAATTTCTTGAGCATGCTCTATAAAAATATCTGTAGAACAGACTCAGCATATCTACATTGCATCTGTACATTAAAGATGGCAACCGATCTGTTAACCACGGGTTGTCAATCAGACGGAACACCTTCCTTTGCACAGAATCAAGCAGGTTTATCAGGTAATTTGGAACTACACACGAGAAGCGGCTCCCAAACTCAATTATTGGAGATACTTTTGTACAGGGTTAACAGCAGATCACTATTGAAAAATCTGCAAAACGCCCAGTTTTTTTTAAATCAGATTTACTAGGACATCGGGGAGCCCCTGTACTGCTGGTCTGAAATACTTACTCCAAGTTTTTTATTTGTATTCCTAACATAAAGACTTTATGTCTCCAAGTAACATGGTGTAGTGAAAAAAGGCTTACCTCAGCAAGTCTGTCAAATCTTGCAAAGAGCTCATTGAGTATAGCAACCAAGTCCTGGGCAGAGTAAGTTGATGAAATCGCAGTGAAGCCCACGATGTCAGCGTACAGAATACTGAAACAACAAGACAAAAATAAATCAATAACTTTGTTTTTGCTTATCGTGGTCAATATTCGTTATTCCTTGTAAATGCTGTGTTATGTGAGAGTAATTTTTTTAAATATTTTAATTTAAATTCTTTTTTTACAGTTACTCCACACAGTAAGCCCTGAGGGAAATATTTAATATAATTTCCCTTAGGGCCTTCTATGTCATCTTTGGGGATAGTGTGTGGAGGGTCTTTCGGGGGATAGTAAGGAGTGAATCTGGGTCTTAAAGAGCTCATGTTGCAAAAAAATTCTTATTCATTTATCAGTATATCATTCAAATATATGTATTATACGACAACAATTGAATAATTATGCCAACATAAACTCTAATAGATTGGTGTGAATGAATTATATAAAAAGATCACCTTCTTTGTTACCGATATTTAGCCGAATAAGGAAATCGGCCAAATTATAAGTAAATACTTAAAAATCGTTTTAAAGAGATTCTTGCTTACTAACGTCGGGCCACTGCGGGGAGGGGGGGGACTTCAAAACTATTTCGAATCAATTTGAACCACTGTGTACACCGATATGCACAAATACATCCAAACGTGCGTTCTTTAAATTATTTGCCTGTACTCACATCATTTTTAAAGCAGACGTTAGCCATTACACCACTCTTGAAAAATGATGCCTATGTAGTACAAGGTGGCGCAAAAATCATCACCCTATAGGAACATGTTCTCATTTTTTCAAATGCCATCTTATGTCATCACGGCTTACTCACACATATGCATTGCTTGCATGGAGAACGTTTCAAACTTTTTTGTCTACTTCAGAAAAGAAATTACTCTGAAAATTAGAAAAGAGTACTTTCATATTACGTATTACTATTCAAAGATGTATTTATTTTAAAGATAGACAAATATTCCCTGGTTACGAAAAATCTGACAATATTTGAAAATCTCCTACTACCATCACAGTAAACGGAAGATGTCACTTGTGTCATAATGGAGAACTTAGCCAGCCGAGGAATTGAACTCACGACGCCTGGGTGAGACCCAAACGCGACTGACCGGACTCGGCCTGTACACCTGTCTTATATACAATTTTCCTACTTCCATAATACTATGTATGTTTTTAAGAAACTTTTAATTAATGAAAATTTTAATTAATTTGCCAAATGCCTAACATCATTTTAATTAAATTCTTAAACTAAAAAGAATATTGATTTAAATTTAGGTGGAAGTTTATTGAAAATGTGATTTCAACAATTCATTGCTACATCGAGGTTTGCCAAACAACACTCGTATAAATTATTTTACCCTCGGTACATTAATTTGAATAAACATTTTACTCTGGCGATATCCGCTACAAAATGTTTACGAATAAAGAAATTCGCGTGGGCAGCTGTGACAACATTGTAAAAATGAGTTAAATGTTGAAATATTTGGGGAGAGGTCATGACCCGGCAAAATACACAACCTTAAATACCTACTAAGGTTAAATACCGAAAGGTTAAATCCGGTGTGGCTGCCCGCCATCGGGCAGTCAAATAATGATAAGATCGTTTGTTCAAAATACTAAATAATTTTCATAAAAATATTCGACTTGTCACATCTTAATGACGACCACTCAAATATTGCGCTAAACGTCACCTTGGAGGCTGCTACCGTAATCAATACAACGCATAATTTATTTGTAAATTATTTGCGGTTATTAGGATATCCTATGATAAAAATCCTCAATTGTGGAAGCATTTTCACTTAAAATTCCAGGACGTATTTCATATACAATTTAAAAGATTACATTCAATTTTTAATTATTAATTATTTTTATCGAGATTTTAAAACCTGATTTTAATATTTAATAATTGTAGAAAATAATATTTACATAAACTAAATGATACATGAAAACGGAGAAAACGACAGAAAATAAAAAGATTTCAGTCGCATCTGGGACTCAAACCTAGGACCTCTGCATATCCGGGGCAACCGTTTAACTAACTTAGCTAATGAGACCATTTCAATTTATGTCATCTTCATCGATATCATATCTCAAATTCAAGGTTTGTCAATATTATTCTCCATTTTTAATTCCATGTCAGGTCCTGGGTTCGAGTCCCAGATGCGACTGAAATCTTTTTATTTTCTCGTATTTTTTCCGCATTCACTATATAGCAATTTCTAGACATTTTGTTCGGAAGTTTTATTTACTATGTACTTTTGCTATTTTTGATTTATTAAATTTGCTACCGGTTTCGACATAAAACTAGTTCTTAAAGTGTTCTTAAAGCTAGTGAATGGCACGGTTGTGTTGAAACCGGTAGCGAATTTAATAAATCAAAAATAGCACAAGTATATAGTAAATAAAACTTCCAAACAAAACTTTTTATTTAGTTTCAGGTATCATTTAGATTATGTTAATATTATTTTCTATAATGATTAAAAGATTACGGTTTGAAGATTATCGTCTTTTGAAACCTTATACATTTTCCTAATTACCCATATTGAATTTAGAGATAAATCATTCGCAGTATTTCTTGAGTTAGCGACCTTCGAAGGGTGTATTTTTATGTACTGACCGTTAATGATGACAAAAAAATATTTTTTACTTCTTCTGTAACTAAGCTAAAATAAGTAAATGACAAAAATCAGTTTTATTATTTTCACACCACGCTATTTAGAGTTTAGCGCATTACTTTATATATGGGGTGTCTATATACGGCATTATATAAAAGGTATTTGTCTGGAACTTAATCGGATTTAACGTTCCCGAATGTTACCGTAAAGCACGTGGCAAGTACTTGTATGTAGATAAAAGAGAAAGCACCTATAGCTTTAGAGGGTCATGAGTACATTTACGGGGTCAGTAAGCAATGCCTCCAAGATAAGCCACATTCAAGTTATAGCATCTACGTTAACGTGACTTGGAGCATGTTTCACGTTCTCGGAATCCGGGTACATTTCCCTGGATGTTTTCTGAAACACGTGTTTTGTTTTACACCGAATAAAAAAAACAACGGTACCTACGCTAAAACAAAATAAGCGAACCTTTGTTGAAATTGTGTTACTTCAAACACCTTTCAAAGTGTCGCGTTACTTTTCATTTAAGACATTTTACTATTTCAAATAGACAAAGGTGTTATCTATGCTCGTAAATAAAGTAACAGCTTACAATGTACATACATTAAAAGAAAACATATTTGTATCTGTCTGCCATATTATGTGTCAGTTTGACATAAAACCTTTTAAAGGTATTACTGGGTGGTAGCTACCTTTATGACAGGGCGTGCAGTACACATAGCTTTTGTATGACATTTTTTTTTGATACTAATCGCATTTAGTTAATATTCTCTATTTTATCTAGTTGTTTTAACCCATGCATTAGTCTCGGTAAATATGCATAAGGACAAGTCCTGTTTGTTTGGACAATGGTGTTTTCTCCTGAACTATTAATTTTAATTCAATTAATAAGAATAAATTTGTTTAAAATCACTGAATCTAATATGTAAATATAATGTAGATAATATAATAAACACAAAGTTTATTGAATCTTATGATTGTCAACAAATAATTGATGTTAGTAAACAGTTGAAAAAAAATATATTTTTTATATAATAATACTTAAAATTATTAATTAAAAATATTCCAGATACTATCCAACCAGCTTTTATCGATAATAAATAAATGAAAAATGATGTTTTAAATAACACGGATAAAGATGATATTTGAAATAAATCGGTGATATTTGTAAAGACTGTAACTTTTTTATATAGGAAAGACTTCAAGAAAATTTAATACTAGAGTTAAGGAGCACCTAAGGTGTAAGTAATATAATACTTATTCTGAATTTGCCAACCATATTTTGGAAACAAATCATTCTTTTGACATAAATAATGGTTTAAAATTTTTACGTACAAATAAATACAAACTGGTATATTTTTTGAAATTAGAAAAAGTTATAATGGTCAATTAAGTATTATTAATTATCATTTTTTTAATAGTTATATCTAATTAATAACTATATTAATAATATTATTAATATTAATTTTAATAATAACTACTGTTATTTTATTTTCCATGCCTTCCTATTTTCTTTATTTTATTTATATAGATAATAAAATTGATTTCCTTTTAAAATTTCTAAAACTATTTTTTTTATTATTATTTTAAAATCGTTTAATTTTTTTTCAATCACTTTTAATTTTTTTATTAATTACTTACCTTCTTTCATCGCTTATTTTTAATTTTTGTTTGCGTATTTAATTTGTTCGATTTTCTTATTATTTGTCTATACTTGTCATTATTTTTAGTAGATATAATATTTATCCTGATGAGGAGAGCTTTACTTCTGAAACATGTTGATATTTAGATAATAAATACAGTGGTTTTAAATAAAGTAATTGTCATTAACTAACTAACTCACTAACCATCACGCCGTTTACTCGCAGGGGTGGGCAGAGAGGACGGACCGCCAAACAACTCCATCTTGACATACACTACTTGCTTCATTCACATTCTACAACGTCTCATACATTCTCTTCTGTTATTCTTACTTCTTACATGGCCCGAGTCAAGTATTTGATTCACTTGATCGTGCCATGTCTTCCTCTGGTTTCCCGGCCTTCTTCCATTCACATTCGCTTCATATATTCTCCCATCACTCCTTTCTTCGTTCATTCGCTATATATACCCGTACCATCTAAGCGTCCTTATCGTAATCTTGCTCATTACGCTTACATCAACCTTGCAATCTTTACGAATCTAAACATTTTTCAAGCGATCACACATGGTTTTACCACACATTCGTCTCAGAGGTCTCATTTCTACAGCATTCAGACTACTTTCGCCCTTCCTCTGTCAGTTCCATGCCTCACTGCCATAAATCAGGGTTGGTATCAGCCCCCCATTGTGGACATCTTTTTGTTTGCGCCAACCGCGTTCAGTCCTCCGTTAATGAAGTCTCCTGCATTCACCCTTCTTTCAATATCCCTGTCAGTATTTCCATCTCTCGTAAAGATACTTCCCAAATACAAAAACTCATTGACCTGCTCAAATTATTCATCATTCATAACTATATTGCACACTGTTTTCGTACACCATGACTTTAGACTTACTTACATTCACCATTAGCTCATTCTTCATACATACTTCGTTCATCGTAGATACGAGGGATTGTAGATCTTCCGTACTGTTAGCAATCACAACAGGCAACATACTTGTAGATTACTCATTTTTGCGCCCTGCCCCACCTATTTCAATTATTGCATACAATTATCCACGTACAGATTGAATAACCACGGTGACATTACGCAGCCTTGCTTAAATTGTTATTAATTTAATAAATATGTCTCCACAAAATGATTATACATCTTTTGAAGAATTTATTAATTTTAATATTATTTTCGAAAAGCTTCCAAATACAGATTTATAAATCGTGGAACACTGATTTGATACAGTTAAAGTTGAAAACGGGATTTAGACCAAAAACTGGAAAGTGTCCAGAGGAATACGACTCCCCCCTATTAGATAACAAACTTAATGTCTGATTTACTCATCATGACAATTAAATTACGGCTTACAAGACCTCGGAAAGGGTTACTTAATATTATACCTACATAAGCAACGGCAAAACAATTTTATTCCAATGGGATAAAAGCAACGCACGCCACTATTTTAGAAGCCTAATATATGATTCATTTATTGGACATTTCATTCAATTACTTTACTTCGACATCTGCGTGAAGTGAACACTTCTAAGGCTTTCTTTAATTAAACGTAAAATAATTTCAATAATGCTTTCCATGGGTTTTGTTTGTTTTATTTTATGTCAATTCAATTCGTGTAAAAACACCGACAATGTTTACCTTTTGTCAGATTGTTATCGTTTCAAAAAGTTGTTGTTCATGTTTTGTACCCACTTGTGACATTTGTAGTTCACCATTCCGACAGTAAAATTATTTTTGATTCAAGGAAATTTCATATATTTATCTTTTGTTTAGAAATCACGTACAATTTTCACTACCGTAGGCCGTGGGACTATGGACTCTGTTTGAATAATGTAGCGAGGTAGAAGGAAAATGGGTGATGCTATGGAGAAAGGG
This sequence comes from Halesus radiatus, assembly GCA_022606495.2. Taxonomy (NCBI): domain Eukaryota; kingdom Metazoa; phylum Arthropoda; class Insecta; order Trichoptera; family Limnephilidae; genus Halesus; species Halesus radiatus. The sequence goes on along the minus strand of JAHDVE020000315.1, from coordinate 83,420 downwards.
AAGTGATAGAAAAATACCCAACTGTCCAGATTTTTACCTTCTCTCCCAATCACAATTTTCTTAAGGGGTGATCCTGACGACTGGCGCAATGCCTCCTGGAAATGGCGGTAGGAACAAAAATTCCCCGGCACTGTTTCAGAGGGACTGCCCCGGTGTCTTAGCGACGGTCCGTTATAAGTATTGTTTATTTTGTACCTTTTTATTTTTTCTTTATGTTACTATTCATCTGTGTCCTACTTGGTTATCTACTGACTACGGACGTGCAGAGCAGAGCCACCATATTTATAAGAGACTCTTTTGTCGACCACATATATAATGTACTAATCAATCTGGGATTTGTTTACTAATCTCCTTGTAAGCTAACGCTATGCAGGGACACTTGAGGGTTTAGAATCATTGACAACTCTAGCTTCGTTCAACTAAAATATAAGAGTCCTTGACGTGCACCCTGAAGGAGTAACCATAAGTTACTTATGCCGGTTTGGGAAAGTGGTGGGTAACCTCAACTATCCAGATTGCAAAACTAGTGATTTGTCTATATCAACCAATGTTCCAATTATTCATGGGTTCTCTTACCAGTAGGATAGTCGAGTTCTCTCTGAAACGATCACTTGTTTTCGTGAAATCTGTATCTGGAAAAATCAAGCCCATACACTTGGTAAGTTTTTAACTAGTAGCCTGTGTTCCATAGCAGAGTTTTCTTCTTGCTACTCCACAAAACCCATCAAATAAATACTATACGAAAAGAAAATATATCACAATTTTCAAGGCCTATTAAACATAAAGTTCTCAAAGAGAATCGATAAAGGGGATTGCTTTATAGACCTGCTGATACGGCAGTGATATAAATTTTCCATATATCAGCGGATTTTCCCGAAACGAGTATAAATTCCAACCAAATCCGTAAAGCCATAAATTTTCCTAGTCACGAAACTGTCCGTGTTTCCAAAACATGCCGCAATTCAAGAATAACTATAAAATCTGCAACAGAAACCGACCTGGTATTCATCTATCAAATTCACACACGCAGACTTATAGCTTTTTCGTTAGTAAAAAAAATCATAGAATAATTGTATTTTTATAAGAATGTTAATTATGTCATCATTCGTGTTATATTCAAGTATATTATATTACTTTCATCAGATTTACAAGTTAACGCAAATTAATTAATTACCCCTTCCCATTTTAGTTGGCTCGCACTCCAACATCTAAATATTCATGCATTAATGTCTATCGTTATTTTATATCGTAGTTTAGTTTTAATACATTCCTGATGAGGGAATGGTACTTCCGAAATCGGTCGAGATTATTATTTTGAATAGAAGTGATTCAAAACAAATCAATTCACTTTTCACAAATATCATTTGTGTTTTCATAGAGAGCTTTGTTGTTTGACATATTTATTGAATAAAACAAACGCTTTGTTTCGAACCACTAATTTATTTTAAATACATTACCAACCGGTTTGGCTAAACTCAAGCTTCATCAGCAATTGAAAGCAAGCACAATGGGGCTTGCCATTATACTTAAAATAAAAATAAATATTTATTTTAAGCAACTTTGTTATATTTATATATTGTGAACCGATTTCGGTTGATCTCGACCTTCTTCGGGACCGTACGACGACGCTTTGGATAAGCGAAAAAGGTTGGTGATGTATTAGAAATAAATAGCTGTGATACCCGGCTTCGCTCAGTACAACATTCGAGAGTGTTCTGGAATGTTCCACAATGATGATCCTAATTCCCTATTCCCGAACATTCCACAACATTCCAGAATGTTCCGGGATGTTTTGGAATAATGTGGAGTATTCTCGAATACTTTTTTTTTATAATATGTATTGATTAAAATTAAGATTATCGAACCATTTAGAACTTTCCAGAACCTTCTAGACTCACCGCCACACTCCGCCACTCATTTATGAAAGCTTCTAGAACTTTATCCGTCCATAACTTCCTAGAGCATTAGCGAGCCATCCAGAACATTCTGGAATCTTCTTCGCTCACCAACATACTTCAAAACTCCTTCCAGAACTTTTTACAGCTTTATCGAAACTTCTAGAACTTTCCGTAACCTTCTAGACTCACCAACACACCGCCACCTCTTTCTGAAAACTTAAGCAGACATACTCCGCCACTCCTTCCAAAACTTTTTACAGCTTTATAGAACCTTCTAGAACTTTCCGGAAAACTGTTTTTGAAATTTCTAGAGGGCGAAACTCCCAGCCCTTATATCTTCAAAACCACGCCCTTGAGGTAAAAACGGGAATCCTCATCCTAGGGGGGGGATAGTTATCTACTACACCATATAACTCCCTTGATCGTACCGAGACACGTTTTTTTTGGGCCTCCTTTTATAATATATGTTGACAATTAATTCGAAACCAAGTGTTTGTTTTATGTAATAAATCACTTTCTGGTTCATTTTTCATGTTATAAACACTCGTAACTTTCGTGCAATATCTGCTATTTTCTGTTTCTATACTGCATCAGTAAAGTATACTCAAACTATTGAGCTATTATATGTTGTTATGTCGTAACCACAGCATAGTACAAAATAAGTGTCGTGCTCTCGAAATTCCTCAGAATTTGAGTTAATTGAAAGAGTCTACTTAGAGGGTTTGTTCATTGTGTTGTTGAAAAAAGTTTAATGGATCAAATCAATCGAGGAGATGGAGCTATCACTCTTTTTCCGTTTGCTTTCACGTGGGATAATGTAAGTAATACGTCTGTATCTATTTCGATAGATCAAACAGATCGTGTTGCAAAATACTGAGATGAACCGTAAACTAGAAAGGTAGCCAGGATTCCAAGGAACACCCTTCATTACCTAACCTTACGAACAATGCCTTAAAAGGTTTTTGCTAATATTCAGTAAATCATCTTGGATAATCGAGTAGATAAATGAATTAGGTATCGCCCTTAAGAAGATTCGAAGAAGATTAATGTCTTGTTGAAAATATAAGGGTTTCTCCGAAACCCGGTTAAAACTTTTTGAGATACGATATCGGATGGGGTCATATTATCTCCTTGTACTAAAAATTGGCAATCTGTATTATGGAATGAATTTTTAGAAAAATGTGGTAATTTGTAAGTAGAAACTTTCAAACGTGCACTGTTCTCATTAGTTTTTTATGTCAAAAGGGCACCCCGAAGGAGAAGTAATTATTTTCTGGCTTTATAAATTACGAAGTTGGGGACAATGTTACTTACACTTTTTCAAATATGTATTTGACAATGAGTTGGAAAATAGTCAGAATAAATATGAACTAGTTGACTCAATTTGCAACGAATTGAACAAAATTGTCTAATGTGTATCTTCTGTCCTTATTAATTTTAAAAAAAGTGGCATATTTATTTTAATTTAACAGGGAAGCTTTCCACCGTGTGAAGTCATTAACAGCGGGGTAAGAAAGGTTGATGGTTGTGGGGGGGAATATCGATTCAATTAATAATATTTATTTATTTAGACATACACAATATATTGTATTACAAATGATGAGGTTGGTAGAGATGATTTGGAGAAGTGTAGAGAAGTTATGAAATCAAGAATTGTAAATGACTATGAATAAAATTTTAAAGAAAAAAGTAAGTTTAATGTAATTTATATCAGGCTTATAAAATGTCATATAATTGTTTTATGTTAGTAAAGAATCGTGAAAAATTTCTAAGTCTTCGCAGTGGATATATATGTTGTGATCGCGCGAGTAATTGGTGAGTTCTTCGCTGCATTAGTGTCGTTCGCCTCTACATGAAGAAGCGTAGTGTGTCTAGTTACACCTCGTCGGAGCATTTAAACCAACAAGAGATTGCAATTCGGGAATATCAATTTTATTATTTAGTAGGTTATTTAAAAACAATAGAGCTGAAAAATTACGTAGTTTTTGTAAAGTTAACAGATTATTTGTAGTTTTGTTGTATTTGTGGCGTAAATGAAGAACTAGTTTATGTATCCAGAGTGGAAGATACTCTCAGTATCGACCTGGTGTAAGATCACCATTCAGAATTGAAACGTTGCTCGAAATGGCTTTTAGCTGTGTTTGGTGACCAAATCTGAATAGCCAGGTATTTCCCCACCCCCCTCTTCCCCTTCTCCTTCACCTCCCCAATACCTTCAGCCTCACAACATTCCCCGATTGGGACTGCCATAGTCTCACTGGCCCCAGACGGTTGAGTGCAGTTCGAACTCTTGTGCGGTATTCAAATAAAAAAAAAATTAAAAAATGGCATTGAGAACATGCCCAGTCGTATGCAGGCGCTATTGGAACAGAATCCGCGTATAGGTAAATCGACCCATATTATCTACTAACTGCAGACTACAGTAAACGCTTAAAGTGTCTTTCATGTGCCAAACGCCCATCATATATATAACGAAATTGCTACTAAAAGGCTAATGAGAAAACCCTTACGGTCACATTAGATACTAGGGAACTCCTCAACGCCTAAAATAATAGTAGGTACTTAGTACAGCAGCACTACAAGAAATGATAATGAAAAAGGGTATTTCCACACACTTCCTAAATCTTCATCACCGTAAAAACTGGAACTCATTCACATAGTATATGAAAAATGCAGAAGTTTTTTTTAAGACGACTTTCGATAATTTCTATAATTTCGATTTTGCGCCAAAATTCGCGCGATTTCTGGTGCCATTTGACCCAGGGCTAGGGCGGAGTGAGAAAAGTTTCGTGCTTATATTTTGTACTAGCTGTACTGACATGTACCCGGCTAAACTTGTTAATTTCAAATGTAGACACAATGCTGCCCACTGAATAAATTTTTTAAAGGGTAAACATTTGCAACATGTATACATTCTTATTCATGCCTTTATTGAAAGTATAATGTTTATTGAAATCAAAACATAAGTATTTTCATTTGAAACGGAACAAATCAGAATATCTTACATAAAATGAATACATAAATAAACGCTATTGGTTGGATGGAATAAATGGGATGAACATGATGCTCTGATAGCAGCTGGTCAATATTTGGCTTCCAATTAGCGAGTCGTAAATCTCCACGTTCAGTGATTTGTAACCGATTTTTTTTTTCGAAGGACGATTGGTAAATGCGTTAAATTCCCTTTCTACGAATATTCATGAAGATGGAAAAGCTATCAAAAACTTTCTTGCGATAGCCCATAATGCAGTTTATGCAACAGGAATATCTTTCTGAAGCCAGAACTGCCGATAACCCTTGATAAACTGCACCTCAGTTCTTCATTTGTCCGTAATCGATCGATGCGCAGTAGGCTCGCCGAGCGAACCTGACTGCGCTGCATTTACTATGAGTGCAGTCTCGCGAACCTCCTATTTTTTTTCTCCCACACATGTACCCTCTGCAAATCTTTATGGACCGCTTCGGGAACCTATGATTTGGAGTAATGTTTATAAGGTGTGAATTCTAGTAAACTGTGTGTAATTTTAAAGTAGAAATCATGTAGTAGTCACCAATTAATATTGTTATGACCCCCCCTATCCCTACAGTCACTCCTACACCTACCCTACCCCTTTCACCATATCATTCTTTCAATACGTAAACTATGAACATATTGTTTGTAACTTCCATTATAGAAAAAAAAACAAAATATCATCGGGTGTTCGAACTGGCAGCACCACGCTCGAAGTTTGTACGTTTTGTAACTGAAGTCGAATATTCCGAATCGTTTTTTTTTTAATATAAATTAAATCTTTAGCTCTCTTCGGTGAACTCGGAGGTCCAGTTGAAGTATATCATATTGTTACTGTGAAAAAACTACATTTTAATGTATTTAATTCGATCCTGTAACCAATTCCATCGCAGAGGTAATGTGCCATAATGAAACAAGTAAGCATACATACACACTCGAAATTTATATGGAAGATAACTAAATAAAACATCAAGCTCGATTATCTGTCACTTTCCATATTCACCCATGTGTGAAGCTCGTGAATCTATGCAAATTTATTCCACTGAATATAAACTCCATAGAATTCGCTACAACATGCTCCAACAAATAATAAATATTGGAATGTGTTGATACAAGCAGCGGCACACTGGAATCTTGACCTCTCGGATTACTCGACCGTCTCGAGTTTTGCGACTTGCGCCTTATGTTTACCCTTGTAGCGAACCGGCAAACATCCTACAGGAGGCGCCATCTTCAATTCTATTTCTCTGCATGAGAGATGATATGTTCTATCTTTCTTGCCAGCCAAGGGAATAAAAGCATGACAATGATATCTTTGCGGACAGCAGAAAATGTACTAAAGTCACCATGTTACTACGATAGAGTGGTTCGGTAATTTTGAGCTCACATTTAAAGCGTTCGCTCGTGTTGGAGAGAGTTCAGAAGAAATTTCTGAGATTTCTCTACCTGATCGAGTATGACTACTACCCGTGGCTTTATTCTACCGACTTTCTCTTAGGTATGCTCGGAATGAACCATCTACCGGTCAGAAGGGATGTGTACATTGTTACACACTTCTTCAGTATGAAAACTCAGCTATCATAGAGAGCATCATTTTCATGTTCCCAGTGGTTATCTCCGTCACCGACAGCATAGTCTGTTTTATCTCCAGGCCTGCAGGACCAACTTGCATATGGTGATGCCGGTGGGAAGACCAATCTTGTTGTTGAACAGAATCAATTATGACATTGACATATTTAGCATCAATGAAGCTGCTTTTAAAGGTCTTTTTATTGTTGTTAGTATAAAATGTACTTACCTACTTGTTGGAAATTAAAAAGAAATTACACCATCTTATACCGTGATATGTAATGTTTATTTGTAATACAATTTCTTTAGAAACGTCTTAATTTTAAAATTTTATTTACTTTTTAATATAATAAATTAATTGAATTAAATGTTTTTTTTACTGCCAAATTATTTTTAATTGCTCGTTTTAGTTGTTATGATATGAAACGACGCACTGAGGATCATACTCAAAATGTTGGCATTCACAGACTTTATTAACCCAGAAAAATTTCCAATAATTCTATTATTTGGAAGTACTACCATGAGTTTGAGATGTTGCTCTCTTTCGCAGCTTTGCGGAAAAAAATTTCAACGAAAAAATGTTCATTGTATTTTCTTGATTACTGTATTAAAATACTTTTTTAATATGTATACGGATGATGTGCAATGAATACAATAATGCGTTTTGTGGGTTTTTTAGTGTGAAAACGTGTCACAAGTGTCCCAAGCCGCCCGAGACTAGCGGAATTATGGCATTCCCAATAAGTTATGATGGGAAGCTAAAGGTAAGGGGGAGTAAAAGAAAATGTAGAAGACGAAGGTAGGGGAAGTACTTGGCTATTAATATCTGGTCACTAAACACCGCTAAAGCAATTTCAAGCAACCCTTTGATTCTTAAAGGTGGTTTTTCACCGAGACAGTTTTTAAATCTTCATTTTATGTGTGAAATAACCTTAAGTACAACATAAGGTCTAAAAATAATATTTTTTAAAGTGATTATTTTTTTTAATCAAACGTAGATTTTGCTCTACCAAGATCACAGTCCTGAATGACTTCATAATTTATCAATTTGTTAAGTATAGAGATACAACCTAATTAAATGTAGCTGCATTATTACAATTAGTTATTTTTCTGATGATAACATTTGTAACGCTTACTTACCTCTAGTATATAATATTATATTTATATATGTGTTTATTTTTTTGTTCATTAGCGGGAAATTTTTAAATTAAATATCATGTGAAACTGCAAAATCCCCAACACGGGTAGAGAACGAAGTAAATTAAATTACTTATTATTATTATTGTAAACGAATCAATAAATAAATAATAAACAAAAATCTCACTTTATTGATTTAAAAAAAAACATTATGTGTCTGATTGTGAATTATTTGACAAAACCAAAAAACTACATGGACAAAATTTAGTTAAATAAGTATGAAACAATCGATACGGGTTATTGCGTAGAAGAATATCCTAGAAGTCCAGATCACACTGATTCTGTTTTTTTTTTTTCAAAACTCTAATTCATATTCGGAATATAATTTGCTATTCCAAATAAAGCGAATTTAATTTGTAGTAGCATCTCCTCTATACACGGTGGCGACGACACCAACTGCAAAGCTATCATTGTCAAGCTGTGCCTGCATGAAAGACAATGTGCCGTATCTTTGTTGCCAGCCATGTGAGTTCATGGAAGCGTTCTGTGGAATCTGTCCTGCGTACTGTACCGAAAAATCCCTACACACTGCTAAACCACACAGTGAAAATAATCTAAATCATGTTTCACCCTTTTCAACCGAAATAATTTCTATGGATTTAGGCACACATTTTTTATGATTGATTGTCGACAGGTAGCTACAAAACTCATTTTAAAATTTTCGGGATGTAACCTTTTGCCCATACTGATATGTCATGAGATAGGTAGTAGCTTCCCCAAAAAAAATTTCCGCTAGATTTTAGTTTCTACCCTTTTTCTTCTTAAAAAATTCAAAAATACAACTAATTATGTATATTTTTGAATTTTAATTGGGATAACTTATTGAAGCTTATAAATTTCATTGCAATTTGACCGGTTAGTGGCTGAGTTGGCATCGCGTTTGGGTCTCACCCGGGCGTCGTGAGTTCAATTCCTCGGCTGGCTAAGTCCTCCATTATTGTAATTGTCACAGCTTCGCTACACGTCGAAGATAATATTAATAAATCTCAAATTAAATATGAAACAGAAAACACACAGAAAATAAACAAGAGGCCTATTCCCGTTCTTTTTAAGGAAGATTCCTTACCTTTTTCCTTAGGCTTATAGACTTCTTGATTAACTGTGGAATTCCGGTGAGACATAGTAAAAAAATCCTAAATAGGTTGTTAAGAGATTATTTGGAAACACAAATTGATGAAATATCTTCAAGTGACATAAGATTTTGAAATTAAACTTTTAAAAACAATTACATTATATTATAATTCAATTAATTGATTTTTTTTATTTTTAAATACCATCTTTTAACGAAGAATCAGGTTTTATGAAAAGGTAAACCTACCTACCTTATTAGATAGTAATGACCTTTTTTTGTCTCTAGTTCTAAAAGTGGCATGTGAATTTGTGCCGACCGAAGAGGTGGGTCATTCCACTTTAAAAACTCGGTTCCAATTCCGAGTTTAGCCACATGGACTCGATCTTCGTTCCTTTCGATCCGCATAGGTCCGCCATCCCGGAATCAAAAATCGTTCATAGTACACTAATATATAGGGAAGCCTTTCGTTTCTCCCTCTAATCCAAAACCTTTGCCGTTCCTTGAGTGTGATTTCGGAACGAGTGAATCGAGATTTGTGAACTCGGAGTGAGTCCACCGCCTTCGGAATCGAATTCATTGGACTCGGCCGGTCGTATCAACTCTCCTCAATGTCGCGCTTGCCTTGAATTGTCAAAAATTTCAACATTTATATAATTTTTAATAATTTTTACTAACTAATTATATTTAACGTAAATAATAACGTAATTGGTAACATACTTAATATTGAGATTTTTTCTAGTTAAAACAACGCAAAAATCGACAATTTTTGATAAATGTCGCGCCCTGAATTCAGCTGACAGCTGTCATCCGAGAGAACCGAAACCGCAGTTAAGCAAGAAGGCTTTAACCCTAAGGAAAAAGTTAAGGAATCTTCCTTAAAAAGAACGGGAATAGCGCCCCAGGTTACGGTAATGTTTATTTGGTTTATGTTCATTAAAAATTTCAACGCTCTATAGTGGAAATAACGCTGGAAACTGAAAATACTTAGTGAAAACCTATTATTAGTTAAATTTTTTTTAAATATATTTACCACGCATAATAATTATTGTAAACTGGTTTTTCAAATAAAATAAAAGAATCGCTAGCCTTCAAAATCTAAATAGGAAGCCAGAGCTCATCTTTTGGGTGTTTTTGTGGTAGGTACTGAGATTTTATCATATTTTATCATATTTTATCATAGTTTATCATATTTAATCATATTTTATCTAATTTTGTCATATTTTATCATATTTTATCATATTGTATCATATTTTATCATATTCAACAACCTTTTAAAATGAGTTTTGAGAATCCTATTGTATTTTTTCTACAAAATAACAAAGAGAATAGTTTTAAACGAACCTTTTTATCTAAATAACATGAAAAACGTTATGGTCAATGTTTTTTTTTCAATTGCGTGATCTCTTTTTAGCGTTTTGATATCTGTAACCCTTTTCGCCAATTGTCAATTAATTTCTGATTGAAATTGTGTACAATATAAAGGCTACGTACTTTAAATACCAGAGTTGGAACGCTTTCCCTCCCCACCTGCCTCAAAGATCTTCGGAGCGAAATCAGAGCAAACTCAAACTTCCGAGATTGACTATCAAGTCGGTGATAAATAGCGCGGTTTCAGTTCAGTTGAATGAACAATTAATTGATTGGTTCGTAAGTCAAAAGCAATATCTCCTAGGCCAATATCTAACACAGAAATTCATATTTAATTAATAATGTTTTGGACCTCATCTAAAATTACAGTATGATATATTTTGTTGTCATGTTATGTCGATCGATAGCTTTATGTTTCATGGAATGAATTATTGATTCCCTAATTGCATGAAAATCGAATTGACCTTCTGTAAAGTACCTTTCCTAATAGTTATTACGTACAAACTATGAATTATATCTCAATTTGGTTCAAGTTAGTGTGTTTAAGTTCGTGGAAATTAATTTGATCGATTTTATTGTTATGAAGTTTCTTTCAAACAGCAAAGACACAGCAAATAGCGTCAAACTTTCCCATTATGTGTTTCCAACCAAAAATTGTATTTATCTTAAAATTTATTGCGGTACTGGGATTGATATTTATACATAGATACTTCTCCGTGTAGGAAAAAATTAGTTCAATAAGAAACTCTCGAGATCAACCTTCAATGAGCACTTGAAAATCTGTTTTGTCACATGTTTGCAGCTGTTAAAACTCTCAAACAGTGAGATCTAGCGACGTAAAAATTGTAATTCTTCCTTTTGTTCTAAATTAATTGTTTAATGTTTCAAGTTCGCAATCATTTTGATTGTTAACTATAAAGCTTTGAAAAATAATAAAAATAAAAATATTTCCGTCAAAAAAAGACAAAACGTCGTGTTTTTTTCTCAACTTTTTCAATCCAATTCTGAACTGAAGTTTGAAATCGTCCGTATGTAATCCGTGCAGCATAATTCGTTAAAGTAAAAAAAAATCATGTGCGTCGTTTTTGAACATTTCCTCTTTGACTATATTTTAAAAGCTCAAAATCAGACTTCTCTCTCTAGGATCCTTGATCTCACCCCTTACCCCTAATTATACTGGGCCGCCTTTTTTCTCGATCTCCAAGACGAGGTAGGCAGAACATGGGGTTTGCCACTCCATCCCACTTGCGCGAGGTAAATTTCCTACCCTCGAGACGCATTGAGATGGAATTAAAACAGCGCGCAGAACTCATTTTGGAGTCAACCGCACAAACACGGTAATTTGGTGAGTGGTGATCTTTTCGGTGGCTGAAAAAAAAGCTGGATATTTTTAGGGCATAACGAAAAAAGACTAAATCGATTTTCAACAGCAAAATTTAACCCATAAATTAGTGAACTTTTATATAAAGTACAAGAAACTCTTAAGCGACGAACTCTGGCGTCATTTTCAAATTTTACTGTCTACAATTTCTAGATCAATGTAACTATTATAATGTTCAATATTTTGGATCGTATTATTCATCATGAGCTTTCTTTCAATATCAGGACTTTCAATGAACAATTTAAAAATAAGAAAAATTGATAAAATTTCATGTTTCTTCTATTCGTTTTATTGAAATTCTGACGAAGTCAGGTAGTACCTACCTACAAACATTTTAAGCACACTGGATGAAAAAAAAATTACCTAATCCTATGTGTACTTATGTGCCGTATATCCGTTGTTTTATTTTTTGTGCCATATTATTTTATTTTTTTTTTACAGTAACTCCACACAGGAGACCAAGGAGGAAATAATTTCCCTCAATATCATCCCCATATCATCTTTGGGGATGCTGTGTGGAGGATCTTTTAGAGGATAGGAAGGAGTGAACTTGGGTCTTGAAGAGACCCATGTTATAGGATGGAGGAAACAAAGAGGCCGGCAGATCATTCCACAGCCGAGCTGTTGAACACAAGAACGAGTCGTAGAAGCGACCCTTTCTCATGTGACAAACGTCAACCGTGTGCAAATGTTGGGCGCGCGTTTGGCGTGTTTCCCGACTATGCACCGGTGCCGAAGGGATCAATGACGCTAGTTTCTCGGAGCATCTTTCATTAAAATACCGGTAGAACAAGGACAGCATTCCCACCCGACGTCTGTGCTCCAAAGATTGCAACACATTTGTTAAGATAGGCGAATCTATCAAACGGACCGCCCGTTTCTGCACAGAGTCAAGGTTTTTTTTCAGATGTTTTGGGACTCCCGACCAGAGGTGGCTGCCAAATTCTACAATGGGGCGAACTTGCGATTTGTACAGGGTCAGCAGTTGTGTACTATTAAAGTATCTGCGGGCTCTGTACAATACGCCCAGCTTCTGAAAGGCTAACTTTACTCTGGCTTCGATGGAGCCCCATACCTGAGCTGGTCACTTAAGGTTATACCAAGCATATTGGGAGGCTTATTGGGAGGATTGCTTCCATTGAAGGAGACTAGATTGTCATTTCGATCCCTTTTAGACGTAATCAGACATGATTGGGTCTTTGAAACATTAAATTCGACGAGGTTATTCTTACCCCAAGAGGAGACCCTCTCAAGGTAACCGTCCATTCTCTGTTTCAAAGCCCTCTGAGCCGTTGGAGTTTGTGTGCCCTTTGGGGGCTTGTCAAACAAAAAACAATCATGGACTGTACTGTCATCCGCGTAACAATGGATTGGTGCACATGTCAAGAGGTCATTGATGTGCAACAAAAACAATGTCGGAGATAGAACCGATCCTTGTGGGACGCCAGCATTTATTGAATGCGAGGAAGAGATGAAACCATCAGCAACCGCTATTTGCTATTTCTGAAACCATTTTATTTATCATCTCGATTTTAACTTGCGGTCGCTTTCTTGTATAAAACAAAGATTAATTTTCATAATTCTCACGAAAGCACGAAAGTAATTCTCATCGTTATGACAGCGTGGAACAATGGACTCCTGAATTTCAGAGATAGGAATGCGATGCTGTCGTCATTTCCAATGTAACACTGCAAAAGACATAAAATATTCGAAGCATCGATTTTCAGATTTTTTTTTTTTATCTGCCGGGCACAATCAATCATTGCGTGAACAACATTTTGTGATAGAAGTAGTCAGAATTGAAATATTGTCAGGTTATTCGTATCCAGTGAATGTTGGTCTTTTTGGTTTGAAGAAGGAGAGAAATGAACACACGTTGACTGTCAGTAAGTGCAATTAATCAACCGTGCGTATTATCGGAGAACACCGTCATCAGAGAAGCCCGTCTCAATACAGAAATCAACATCGAAGGATACAGCAACAAAGATGGTGGGCACAATCCATTTAATGTTTTATGAATTACCGTATTTGGTAATTATATATTGCTAGATTCCTATAAGTTGAGTGTACTTATATATATATGTTTCTTTTTTCTAAATATTTTTAATCACATTTTTTTTTTAAATTGTGTTTTATACGACTTTTACAAAACTGAGTATATTCTATTTGATTGTAAGAAATCTCTGATTTTGTACATTTTTTTTTAATTACAATGTATATACCATAGTATCTGTAGGTTTTATTTATAAAAACTTATCATTTAGCATACGAGTATAGTCGATACGTTTTATATTACGATATTATAATTATTTCAAACATTAAGTATGTTATGGTATGTAGGTACTCATAATATATACTTATATGGTATTTGCTTTCGTGTTCTACGGTGATAGAATAACCTAACTTTTATTTTTATGCTAAATATTTCCAGTTGGAACTGAGTAGAAAAACTTTTTTTTTAAAAAAGAAAACCCCCTTTGCGTTCATAAAAAAAAATTTAAAAATTAGCGTATGCCGAAATACAAAACAATGCACTTCGTTATTTTTTACTTTATATAAAAACGCGTAAATATAGAAGAAGAACTGACGCCACTTTTAATGCTAGTATGAAATGACATTGTCTAAAGTTCCAACTGTATAAAATGAATTTTTAAAACATAGGTTGTTAGGTTCTTTGTTTGATTTTTTAAGAAACAAAAAACCCTAACTAAGAACCTAGAACCTACTCCTTTATTTCCGCATTTGCAAATATTTTTTATGTATTTTTATGAATTTGAAAGTATTTTTCTTTTAAGAAAATTATGAGTTTTTCAACTGTATCGCAACTTTACATAATTACCGTTTTTATTTTCAAAAGCAGATGTCTCTTTTAAATCTTCGGGTAATGGGTTAAAATTTTCAGGAATTTTATGCCTCTTTGTTCTATCTCCGTATACATTTTGTAATTTATCAATGATATACATTTCTGCTTCTCTATGCCTAGTAGGGTAGTTGTATTTCACAGGTGTTTTTAGTTCTGTATTTCATAATTTATCTAGCGTTAATTAATAATCCACCCTACTATGGACAAGAAGCACGTAACATAATGAAAACATTTTTTTTAAATTTAATATAACGGATTAATCATAGGAGCGTGTGTTAGGATCTGTAATTAATGAAGCGATTATACTTTTTTTAAAACATTAACTCTTTCAGAAGGCACCAAGTCTCTCTTAAGGTCTTTATCATCTTTCACACTGGTATGAAGAGCGTAAAAATATTACAATCGGCAAAATATCTCCATCGTCCCCATCTGATTCCCTTTCCCACGCCGTTCAGCCTCAAAACATACCCCAATTAAGGATACCATAGACAAATGGATGTTCTGTAAAACAAAGTGCAGACCGCCTCTAACCCTAAAACCTAGTGAGGAGGACTGAAAACTGTGACTTTATTATACTTACATACTCTCCATATAATTTGCTTTATACTTATATGTTATTACTCAAGTCACATGTATGTACAACCTTTAAATAGAAACTAATAAAATAAAAATTAAATAAAATATAAAAAGTCACACTGGCTCTGGATATTTGGAAACAATTGTGACTTTTTGCGGTGATAATATAATGATTAAAATATTTTTTTAAATAATTATTTGTCCGTCAGTGAGAGCCAAGAATTTTATAGGTATTCAAAAGGGGGAAATAAACTTCGTGTCTTGTAATATCAATTCAAGTGCCTTGAGACATTCGTTTGAATATGTATATGTCTTCTAGTGTTTTACCCTCTATTTTCAAGTGAGAGACTATCGACTCCCTCTCCCCATTACACGACGCAGCTTCCTTTCATTGCTCCTAAGCCATCTGGAAGTAACACCCCCTCCCTTATTCCTCTTTGATCTCGCTCGGACGTTCCTAGAAAACTTCGCACAGGAATCTTTTATTTTACAAAGGCTGTTTACTTACGAAGAAGGAATTTATTTATCGCGTTTGCATGATTTATTCAAATCTCTCCCTGTGGATAGATTGTCGGGTTTCAGACATCACTCTTATAAAAGTGCAACTACTTTGAATTCGACTAGTAAAATATGAAAAAAACTAACAGTATTTTCATGAACACTAAACATATCCAATCAAAAAGTGTGATTTATACTGATGTCGCAAATTCACATAAGACATACCGATTTCTATACCCCAGACAAGCTGTTAAAATTGCTTATCTATTAAAGAAAGAATTGTGACATTATAATTTTTTTATAACTTCACCAGAAGTAAGGAAAGATTGGCCATTTTTTTTGCACACTAACACGTCGACAGCACATTTCTATCGGTTTATCTCGTAAAATTATTCTAAATTTGGGTTTACTCGCGCCACAAGATATTTTCAAAATAATAGTTTTCAACTAAATTAAACAGCAGCCAATAATATGGGATTTATAAAAATGGAGGATAATATTAATAAATCTTGAACATGAAGTATGATATCGGTGTAAATGGCGTAAATTGTACTGGTATCATTAGCTAAGTTGGTTAAGCGGTTACCCCGGATAGGTAGAGATCCTGGGTTCGAGTCCCAGATGCGACTGAAATCTTTTTAATTTCTGTTGTTTTTTCGGTTTCGTGGTTCATTTGCGATGTGTTAATATTATCTTCTTGAATGATTCAAATATTACAATGAGGTTTACAAACTTCAATAAGTTATAAAAAAAAAAACAATGAATAAAATATTAATAATCGTATCTACGTGATACATAATATAATATACAAGTGTATAATATAATATAATATGAGTGCATGACATTGTGGATAAAGATAATAAAAAAATAATAATTAATTAATTTGTGATAACTATCTTAAATAACCGCATAGCGTCCTCAACTCTTCTTCCGTTCCCTGCCACACATTTCGCAATCTCGCTAGACTGCCACAAGTGAAAATCGTATATTTTGAGCTAAGTACCACGTTAGATGTCTCAGAAAAATCACGTTTTATATGACTAGGTACTAAAATAAACACTCGTCAGTATTATAGTTTTTTTATTCTTGCGACGAAAAGTGGTAAATTAATTCTTTTAACTTTTTTCTAACGTAACTAACCATTCCGAATCATTCCGAAGTAGACAATCCGTTTCCCTTTAAATGTGCCTACAAAGAAAGTGAACGCGTAGTTGGATTTGCTTGAAAATAACACAAAAAAGGTTTTATTATTAGCTCAGAGCCAGAGGTACAAAATATCATTTTACTTCGCATTTCAACAGAAGTCGTCTTCCGACTTCATCGAAATGTATCAATTCCCATTCTAATTTTCTTACATAAAAAGTTTACACAGACATGTTTAGATAAAGTTTTTTACAGTAAATTTCATTTCGAGAGTTTTTGAATAAGAACATTTTTTATTATTATTTGCTTATATGGAAAACGTTAGACACAAAACATATCTCGTATTGTTATCGACAAAATCAAACAAATCGATCTAATGATGTCGAGATAATTTATTCAAAACTCATGAGCATTTGACGCAAAAATATGTCTTTTCACAAAGGTATAAAATTAATTTGGCAAATTATGACACCTTAAAATACATTCACGATACAATTTAAATTATAGCTACACAAATTAAAAATCTTAGAACCATTTTATCAGAAAAAAATATTTTTTTAACACATTTACGAGTATGTATATAATTACCCATCAAAATATTTTTTTTAAAATATATAAATATAATTGTATCATTTCCACTGATCTAAAAGATTTCATAAATTATACCCACCCCGGTTTAGGAGAAGTATATAAAAAATTACTCATAATTAATTTTTTTTGTTTTCGCAATAATTTATCTGTATTCAGTAGCTGTTTAGTAGGTGGTTTGGTGATCATATTTATCGATTTTATTTTAATCTAAGTTTATTGTAAATGTGTATTTTGTGCTTTCTCATGTTAATATAAAATTTTCCGTATTTTCCGGTGTTTTATTTTTCAGTTTCCCGTATTGCCTTATACAAATTTACCGAATGTCTTCCAGACTAAAGTCTGGAAATAAAAACCGGATGATTACACACCTTTTCTTCATCGATTTTGGATAATCTCAGCCGGATACTAAGGGTATGGTAAATGGCACTTCAGTGAAATAATACGAACTCTCCTAAAATATCAGTGACGTATTTTTAACATTAACTGTGCCAGTTTTTTCTAGGCTAAAGGTAAAAACAACTGAAATTTCACAAGAAAAGCGATTCACTAAATAAATTAAATAATTCACTGTTATTCCTACGCGAATATTACTTCTTCTTTAGAATTATCTTCAAGGAGTAACTAAAATTAATAGGGCATTCTCGTTACTGGGTAATTACATATTATATAATCTACGTAGGAGGATTCATTCTTCTTTCCTCGTGTTGTGGAGTGGGGTAGGTTGGCATAGTCTAAAAGATTTGAATACAAAGTTCAGGTCAGGTGCGTCGTGACGGATCCCCTTTTAACTTCGTTCCTTTATATTATGATAGCATTAAAAGAAGTGTATACTAATTTTAGGTCAGGAGCGTCACGACGAATCCCCTTTTAACTTCGTTCCTTTATATTATGATAGCACTAAAATATGTGTAAACAAAGTTCATTTCAGGAGCGTTACGACAGATCTCCTTTTAACTTCGTTTATATTATGATGGCATTAAAAGATGTGTATACAAAATTTAGGTCAGGAGTGTCACGACGAATCCCCTTTTAACTAAGTTCCTTCATATTATGATATCACTAAAATATGTGTAAACAAAGTTCATTTCGGGAGCGTCACGACGGATCCCCCTTTAACTTCGTTTCTTTATATAATGATAGCACTAAAATATGTGTGTTTGTTTGTTTTTGTAGCTTTATTTAGAAGTAAGCAAATTTTCATACATCTAGTAATAAAAAAAAAATAAGATACATAATAAAATAAATAGAGTCATAAAATTATAACGGAAAGAATACAGTTAATAAAAAAAAAAGAAATACAGTTACCCCAGTTAAAAAAAAATAAATAAATAAATAAGGTTTAAGAAATACAGTTAATACAAATAGAAATAGAAGTCATAAATTTTTCTTTATGTATATAGCACATGTTTTACGGAAAGTGCCAAGACTTGAGGCTTCCTTTATGGAATTTGGTAGGTTATTATAAAATTTTTGCCCTTTATAAAACACGCTGTTCTGTGTACACGTAAGTTTTGTTTTGGGAAGCCTGAAGTCTCGGCAACTCCTCGTAGGATAATTGTGAATATTTTCATGATACACAATATTAGTTTGCAGATATTTAGGGAGCATGTTATTTTTAAGTTTTTACATCATTGTTAATGTATTATATATTATATGTTGTTTATTTGTCATCATATTTAAGTTTTGTAACATAGTTTTAACTCTACTAAAGATATTACATTTCAGAATCATCCTCATTCCCCTATTTTGTATAACCTGTAGTTTATTATTTTGGGCCTCGTTACATAAGAAAAGAACACTAAAACAATAATTTAAATGAGGAGTTACAATAGAATTGTATACAAGGTGCGTTGTCTTGAGATCCAAGTTATTCCTAATTCTTTTTAGGAAGCCAAGTTTTTTAGCAATTTTCTCAGATATGTATTCGAAGTGTTTGTCGAATTTTAATTTATCATCTAATATTATACCCAAATATTTAATACTGTTAACCCTTTCTATCTTTATGTTATCAATGGTAAGTATTGCATGTTCGGTTCCACCTTGACTATCAATAATCAGAAATTTAGTTTTCATAACATTCAGTTTAAGTTTGTTTATGTTTAACCAAAGTGTTACATTATTTAAGTCATTTTGTATCTCTTCAATGGCGTAAATATGTGTAAACAAAGTTCATTTCAGGACCGTCATGACGGGTCTCCTTTTAACTTCGTTCCTTTATATTATGATAGCACTAAAATATGTGTAAACATCGTTCATTTCAGGAACGTCACGACAGATCTCCTTTTAATTTCATTCCTTTATAATATAATAGCACTTAAAAATGTGTAAACAAAGTTCATTTCAGGACCGTCATGACGGGTTTCCTTTTAACTTCGATCCTTTATATTATGATAGCATTAAAAGAAGTGTATACTAATTTTAGGTCAGGAGCGTCACGATGAATCCCCTTTTAACTTCGTTCCTTTATATTATGATAGCACTAAAATATGTGTAAACAAAGTTCATTTCGGGAGCATCACGACGGATCCCCCTTTAACTTCGTTTCTTTATATAATTATAGCATTAAAAGATGTGTATACAAAGTTTAGGTCACGACGAATCCCCTTTTAACTTAGTTCCTTCATATTATGATATCACTAAAATATGTGTAAACAAAGTTCATTTCGGGAGCGTCACGACGGATCCCCCTTTAACTTCGTTTCTTTATATTATTATAGCACTAAAATATGTGTAAACAAAGTTCATTTCAGGACCGTTATGACGGGTCTCCTTTTAACTTCGTTCCTTTATATTATGATCGCACTAAAATATGTGTTAACATCGTTCATTTCAGGAACGTCACGATGGATCTCCTTTTAATTTCGTTCCTTTATAATATAATAGCACTAAAATATGTGTAAACAAAGTTCATTTCAAGACCGTCATGACGGGTTTCCTTTTAACTTCGTTCCTTTATATTATGATAACACTAAAATATGTGTAAACATCGTTCATTTCAGGAACGTCACGACGGATCTCCTTTTAATTTCGTTCCTTTATAATATAATAGCACTAAAATATGTGTAAACAAAGTTCATTTCAGGACCGTCATGACGGGTCTCCTTTTAACTTCGTTCCTTTATATTCTGATAGCACTAAAATATGTGTAAACAAAGTTCATTTCAGGACCGTCATGACGGGTCTCCTTTTAACTTCGTTCCTTTATATTATGATAGCACTAAAATATGTGTAAACAAAGTTCATTTGAGGACCATCATGACGGGTCTCCTTTTAGCTTCGTTCCTTTATATTAT
This sequence comes from Halesus radiatus, assembly GCA_022606495.2. Classification (NCBI taxonomy): domain Eukaryota; kingdom Metazoa; phylum Arthropoda; class Insecta; order Trichoptera; family Limnephilidae; genus Halesus; species Halesus radiatus. Next base: position 62,961 of record JAHDVE020000315.1, on the reverse strand, counting down.
GATAGCACTAAAATATGTGTAAACATCGTTCATTTCAGGAACGTCACGACGGATCTCTTTTAATTTCGTTCCTTTATAATATAATAGCACTGAAAATTTAACATTTTTACATTATTTGTCCCCTACATTGCTTGCGTGCAAAAAAAAAGGAATTACCTAGATTATGATAAATGTAACTTTGTAACCTCTCCCTTTTAAACCATGCGTGTAACAATAAGAGAAACGGACCTCTCAAGGGCAGGACCGTAACACGAGTTTATAAAAAAATACTTCTGCAATAAATGCAAATTTACTTTGTGGCATCTTTTTCAATTGACAAAAAACTGTTGAACTGATAAAGAAACCATTGATTTTGAAACATTTTGATTATTTATTAAAATTGTGACTTAAACACAAACAAAAAATATTTTAAATAAGATAAATTTTTTTCATATGAAGCGGTTGGTGATGTAACATTATAATTTTAAAAATAAAACAATAACTTTGTTTACATTACTTTTATTTATACTTTACCTGACCGGGTTTCGCTACTACCGTAGCTTGAAGAATATTTATTTTTTAAAAGATTTATTTAGATTATAATCCAACAAAATATTGCTTTCTCTCATTTTATTTAAAATGATAAGGCAGAATGAAGGATAGAATTCCGAATACGGATATTTTTTTCTGTTTTTGTGTTCATTGATTGATAAAACAATCATAAAATGGTCAATTTTTCTATATCGCCTATCAGTTGCTAATATCACCCGAAGAGCGCTTTACATTTTCTTGTTAAAGTTTGTAACCCCTTTTAAATGGATATATTTTTAAACTTTTCATTAAGGTTTCGAAATTGCTTTCTGACCTCAAACTAAATGGAAGGTCATTCCAAGAATGTGGACCCAGTGTATTGAAAGCTCTGTCCCCAAATTTAGAAGCGTTGGTACGAGAAGGTTCAACGAGTCTGTTCGACGCATCAGACTTGGCCGACCTGAGCGTGAGTTACCTTTTAATAAGATTGTCCCTCACGCAGAGATCAGTCAAGTATGATGGTGCCAGCCTGTTCAGTGCGTTACACATCTTAAGATAAATTTTAAACTGAACTCCTTCTGTGACTCGAAGTAAATGTTGGCAATCACGTAGAAGAGGAATGATTCGACAGTACAGGTGGCACCGCATGCTAGACGAGCTGCTGTGTTGAAAAATCCTTGCTATAACACTTCTTTTGTGGAACATAGTTGCATGGAGTTAATCCTTCCGGGGGATTTGTTTTTGTATTTTTGTTTGTGATGTGCGACCACAGTTTTTTCCATACCGGACGAGCTTATTGATGGAATTTTTGAATTTGAAAATTGATGCACATCGGAAACACGACGGTAAAATTCTTACTTTATTTTTTATTTTAAAAGTTTCAGGTTTTTTGTTTTTTTGGTGTAACTGCGGAAGAGTCTCATCTGTCAATACGTTTTCACATAAAAGCTCAAAAGCTAGTGAAACATTTCCGAACAACGTGTAAATAAAATCCTATTTAAATTTAACAACACCAGGACTGAGCATTACAAACACTCGCTTGTACCGAGATTACATGAACTTAGCAATAGATACGCAGATGTGGCGAATCCATTTAACTGCACGGAACGTAAGTATAAGAAGCTATACTATCATATCTTTTAAATGAATTTTAATTTTAACTAAGTTTACAATATATTTTTTATGTGGGCATATCTTTTACTTTTGTATTCTTCGTGAAATTTTGTTCTTTATATTCTCTCTGATGTCATCACGATCGAATTCCACATTTAAAAGTTACTTTTTAAAAAAAATGTGCTACATTCTTATGTTTGTAGTTAACTGTGACATTATTTATGGTATATGTATTTATACCGTTAATATTAAATAAATAAATAAATATAAAAAATAAAAATAAAAAAGTTAAAAATACCCACGCTCTCATGGAAAGTTAGAGCGAAAATCGATGAAAAGTAACTTTACGCACGTTATTAGTTTGATTACTTAAGTAAATAATATTATATACTTGAAACCCATTGGCTAAACGGAAACACGAATTGATACTACGATGCTCTCTGGGGTAATATCATCAATAATCAAATAAAACGGGCGTATCTTTGTTCCTGAACACGCTCAAGTTAAAATCACCAGCATTACGAAACCTAAACTTTTAATGGGGGTACGATATCACCCAAAATTTAACTAGTTCACCAAACTGGTTCAAATTAGGACCAAATGTTAACTAGGGTATTGGAACAAAAACTTAATCTGAAACATGCTGGAAGCAGAATGGAGGCACGTATACGAGTACTCGTATATATTATAATTTTCAGCCCGGAATTGCAAAAATTCCTCCACTACAGACCGACTGCTTTAAATCACGATTATTATTAACTGTGTTTTCTCTTACCACTCGCTATAATATTTCAGAAACAGCAAACGAGGGTCCATTTGGAAACATTCATATTAACTAATTATCTTATTAACTACCGTTATTTATTTCCAGTTTTTTCACGCTTCAAAATTTTCGGCTTTCGTATTTTCGAAAATACTCATTCATTATAGAACAAAATTTACAGAATAATTATGAACCGTGTTCGGCGTCTTGTATTTTACCTAAAACAAATCATGATATTATATGATCAGCAAACTGGGGTTAATTTGAAAATACTCATATTACCTAGTTATCTTATTTCCAGTATATTCTAGAACATGTTCACCTATCATTTTCAACTTAGACATGGAAAAACGATCACATTACTGAATATGGATTATTCACCTTATTTGGCAGTTAATTAAGTTTCTGTAATGACAAATTATGATTTTAACAACTAGTATTAATGTTTCGTGAACAGCAAACGAGAGTTAATTTGGAATTATTCGCAGTTATCTTATTAAGTGTTATTTATTACATGTTTCCAGTTTGTTCTGGAACAAGCTCAAACAAGACTGTGTGTTTCCGCGTATTTATCCGGCTTCGTTTCCCAATACTACCGAACTTTAGAAGCGGAAAGCAGGATTTTTGCTTCTTGTTTACCCGCGATGTGCCGAGATTTCTGAAAGCCGTGGAACCAACAACTAATTGTAAAAAACTTCTAAGAATTTCTAGTTGTTGGATTTATGTTTAGCACACTTTGTGGTAATATTTAAAGATACATGCTTTACAATAAAACGCTTAAAATAAATAACTCATAAATATTTTGATATCTATAGCTGGAGTTTATTCATTGAGTTACCATGGAGTTGTCTACTTCATGGTCGAGGGGTGAGGCTCTCGACTACGAATCTGAATGTTGCGGGTTCAAATCCCGGCGTGCGCAAGTAAATTTTATTTAATTAATTTGTGCTGTTTCACAATTAATTCATTTTAAAATAACGTATGGTATATTTGCGCACGTTCCAGAGTGAAAGATACTCTCAGTATCGCCCCGGTGAAAAACCACCATTCAGAATTGAAACATTACTTGAAATGGCTTTTAGCTGTGTTTGGTGACCAGATCTGAATAGCCAGGTATTTTCCCCACTTTCCTCTTCCCCTTCTCCCTTTCTTCCCCAATACCTTCAGCCTCACAACATTCCTCAATTGGGGATGCCATAATCTCACCGGCTCCAGACGGTTGGGAGCAGTTGGGACTCTTGTGCGGTATTCACATTAAAAAATCCATTTTCCTTCCATACAAATCTTCGGCCGCTCAAATTTTAAACTACAATTGTTTCAATATTATGTTCGATATTGTAATAACTTCGAAAACATATTCGAACGAAATTATAACATTTATTTCGTGACATTATTAAATATGAATCAATCGTGGATTAAATTTGTTGGACTGAAAATGAAATATGTAATTTAATAATTTTATTTAGTTAAATCAGCTCACGTCTACTGAGCCGGCAGTAATGAGTTGTTTTAAGTACGTGCTTGAAATTACAGTTAAAATAATATTAATTAGCGGAATAATCAGCTGATTAATTTCGATTGCAACGTTTGTGAGTAATATTCTGTTGAACAGTACGTTATTCGAATTACACTCTTAAACAATACTACTTTACATTAGTATATATTATTTACAAAAAACAAGACACGACAACAAAGATACAATCTCAGAATCAAAAACGCATCCAACAAGCAACCACAAATACAACATTTGTACAAAAAAGCTTCTTATAAAACTTCTGGTACTAAACTCTAAAACAAAATGTCACTCTCCTTCAAAAATCACAACATTAATAAATTTAAAAATGGAAAAAAACGGTGGATACGTTACATAGGGAGATTTTAAATAGAATATACGAGGTGTGTCCAAAAGAAAAGGTGAATTTTGAATTTTCGCGGGCTGTGTACATTCGATTATCGATTTTTTTTTTGTTATGTTGGTATATATATTTTTATCATATGTAAGCATTATCAGCCATTCTGGATTAGTGGTTTATTTTTGACAAAGGTTAATCACGTTTTGTTTTTTCTTCGATTATTTATTAAAAAAAAAAATTGTTAAAAATCTAAAAACATAGATTTTTTGGATTTTTTGAAAAAATGCTGGTGAGGACATAGAAAATAGAGCGAGTCTAAAATTTCACTTCAATCGGACTGGTGATGCTTCAGAAAATGAACGTAAATAAAAAAATCGAAGAACACCCAAAAACGTGACTAACCTTTCCAGTTGTCAAAAACAAACCACTGATCCAAAATGGCTGATAATGCTAACATATGATAAACATATGTGTACCAACATAACAAAAAAAAATCGATAATCTAACGTACATAGCCGGCGAAAATTCAAAATTCACCTTTTCTTTTGAACACACCTCGTACATTAACACCGAAACCACTCAACTGCACTCAAAACATCTCACCTTGCAATAACTTTTTACCTTTTTTATATGAATACCGCACAAGAGTCCCAACTGCTCCTAACCGTCTGGAGCCAGTGAGACTATGGCATCCCCAATTGGGGAAGGGAAGGAGAACAGGGAAAGGAAGGTGGGGAAAATACCTGGCTAATCAGATCTGGTCACCAAACACGGCTAAAAGCCATTTCAAGCAACGTTTCAATTCTGAATGGTGGTCTTTCACCAGGGCGATACTGAGAGTATCTTCCACTCTGGAACGTGCGCAAATATACTACATATTTTTAAATAAATTAATTGTGAAACAGCACAAATTAGTTTAATAAAATTTACTTGCGCACGCCGGGATTTGAACCCGCGACCTTCGGATTCTTAGTTGAGAGCCTCACCCCTCGACCATGGAGGCCGTCAATATACCTAAATATTAATTCTAGTATATTGAATAACCAAGTAGATTTATCGTATAGTCAGTCCTCTTCTAGAGATTTTTCCAGTGAACCGCTCGGTTCCTCCTGAAAACCACCTAATTACACCTTCCCTTTTGGTCGGCTCCCACTCCAACACCTAATTATTCATGTATCTCTGTCATTATTGTATATAATAGGTTAGTCGTAATATAGTCCTGACGAAGGAAGGGTACTTCCAAAACCGCTCTATCATTAAATTAAATAGAAGTGGTTTAAATTTTTTTTTTGTGTGTACATAACAAATTAATGCATGCCTCAAAGTAGATGTTTTTTTTACGAATATGTAATCTTTTCCCCAAAAAGGATCTTAGATAATTTAATTAATTCGTTCATTCATCGAATAATGACGTATTTCAGAAACGATTCGAATGAATCTCCAAGGAATTCAATAATTGTAGTTCCAATCGCTAGAATTGGAAGTATTTATATTGAAATACATGAAAAATCCAATCTTAATTATTCCATTCAGGATTACACGGGTAAAAAGTACCAATTCTTTAGACCCATTCCTTCCTCGAACCCAAGATGAATACAAAATTTTCCTTCTCGCTGGTTGTATACCTTTCTTCTTCTTCTCATTAAATGGACATATTAAACCAAATCAAATTTATGTTCATCTCGCTGGTCTCGGCGTCCACATTCTTGACATAAAATAAAAAGTGTTTAAAACAAAGTTTTATTATTTCTTTTTATAAACAATAATTATTAATCTAAAACACTCATCCAAATTGAAAAAAACCTTCCGAGCAAAGATAAATGTCGCCGGCAGGACTCGAACCCGCACAATCAATTAATATTTTATTATTTCATTTAATTAAAATGATTAACCACAAAGTGATTCGTACAACAGTAATTAAAATTAGATTCATAATATTCGCGACGAAAACAACGCTTAATCCCAAGAGACCTCAGGTAATTTATTGTACTGTTACAACTAATGACAAACAAACCGTAAACTAACAAATGTACTACAAAGTGACGAACCGCTGTTTCCTTTTTTTTAAATAGAATGCTTTTAGAACCATAATTGAGACAGAGTTAATTTAAAGTTGAATTCATAACAAAGGGTGCGAAATTTCAAGAAAAAATAAATCAACTAAAATACATCAATTACCCTTTAAATATGCACAATTTTGGCTAGCGTCAGTGATATTAGCTGTCGTGTGACATTATTTTTTGTTGCAGAAAGACACCACTGCTTTTTAACAAAACAAAATATGTTAAATATTACGAATAGGTAAGTTTTATTTAAAAATTTTATCCTGATGTAAATACTAGTAAACAAAATTGTTTTAATATATTATTGATTCCTGGTGGCCTATTCTCGTTCTTTTTAGGAAAGTTCCTTATCCTTTTCCTTAGGCTTAAAGACATCTTGCTTAACTGAGGTTCCGGTTCTCTCAGATGACAGCTGTCAGCTGTCATTCAAAGAATGAAATTCATTAAAAATATGAATATTTCCATAGTTTTAACAAGAGAAAAACTCAATATTAAGTAAGTTACGTGATCAACTACGTTATTATCACTTTTAAACATTATTGGCTATTAAGTTAAACTATTATAAATGGAAATATGAACGCAGACGGCAAATGTCACTTTTAGAAATAGTGACATAATAAAAGGGTCATTACTATCTTGTGAGCTAGGTACCTTTTTACAAAACGTAATTCTTTGTTAAAAGGCGTATTTATGCTATTTAAAAATAAAATAAAAATGAATTTAAATGCATTATAATATAATGCAATTTTTATAAATAGTTTTGGATCAAAACCTTGTGTCACTTGAAGATATTTCATCAATTTGTGTTTTCAAATAATCTCCTAACAATCTGCTTAGGATTTTTGAACAATGTTTCTCCAGAATTCCAGTTAAGCAAGAAGTCTTTACACCTAAAAAAAAGGATAAGGAATCTTCCTTAAAAAGAACTAGAATAACGCTGCTGGAGTGTTTAGAGGATTTGAATTTCGCTTTCGAATTGCAATATTCCCAGATATAATTTTTTTTAATGGTTTTCTTTGATAGTAAATAAATTATTTTTTACTCACGCTAATTAGTTTCGAGAGTATTTTTTTTTTCTTTTCGGTTTGTCTTTATTACTTTTTTCAATTTCACCTGCGCTAATCGTAACACCAATAGTGCTAAATGAGAAGACACTAATTATAGTTTCACGAGTAAAATACTTGGCTCATATTCTGACCGAAGATTTGACGGATATCAAAGATATGGAGTGACATAGTTGAGACATTAACATTGGAGCCAGAATGTTATCTAGGCGGTTCCATCAATGTTGCGACTATTTCAGGAGACCGGTCTTGAAGGAAAACCAAGCTTCCATATACAGGGTATCTGCTGTCTGCTATTAGTAATATATTTCTCTCACACGTTGCCACTGATCACACTGCCATACATTGCAGCGGATAATGTGATACACGCTCCTTCTCGTCTGTACGGTAATGCTGGATCAAAACGGAATGCATGTGATCAGAGTTTTTTTCATTGAAAAAATGTGTGTCGGGCACGTACATACACCCAGTATACATCCGAGTTTTGAACGAAATAATCAGCAGCACAACCTAACGAGACAATATGTCATAACAATACTTACGTACACTGTAGAGCATATATAGGCATCTTCCGAGATTCTGCAGTGCCTCTAAATGTAGACTGAGTCGAGGGTGCACTCATTTCCCGTTATACTTCACCGCCCCATAGCTAGTTTCTGGGCGAGGACTCGAGACTCGACAAACCCCTTTGTCATGACTTCATCTCTGTGGCTCAACTTCCTTCCTAATTAACTCTGAATCCAGACTATTTCCCGGAACCACGTAATTTCCAATTTACTTTTAACTGTTTTTTTTTTCTTAATGTTCTTCTTAGCAAAACTTTAATTAAATATTAAATAATGTACGTATTTATGCGCCACCCACTCAGTCCTGCTGTTGTAAAAACACCTTTCTCTCAATCCAGCAAACCTCTTTACGTTAACTATTTCCTAATTAATGAACTGCATTAAAATTTTCTCGACTAGCTAATGCATCGAAATATTTATTGATTGATAGTGAACCATATTTAAGATATTGTTATAGGTACATCAAATGCTAGACTGCAAAGCGACATCAGCTCCCAGAGAGGGATGAAATATAATATGTATTCATTACATAAAATGCAAGAAATCTGAATAAATTTAATACAGATATTCTCGGAAATGGGTGCTTCTAAAAGCAGACTTAAAAGCTTTTATGAACTATGAATTAATGAGGAAGTCCGGTGAAGCGAGAATGAAAGAGCTTTTGATGGGAAACAGTTTCAGTTTGAATATCGTAGTTTATTGACGTAGTTATCGAAGTTTATAGGTTCCTCAATTAGTTTTTCAAAACTTCGTTTACAAATAGATATAACTGTATCGTTAATAGGAATCAATCTTACCCATCCACAATATTTGCGACACGTAATAACTACGAGAACATTATCGATTTGAAGAGCATCCATGTTGGATTAACGTGATGCCACGATAGACTACAAGCTGCATCCTGTGCTTTTCAAGTCTTTCAAAAGATAAATTTGAATGCATCTTTGAAAAACTATTGAATATTGAATGCATTTTGTTTGAAAGCATAACATAACAGCTTTTACATGGATTTTTAGAACATAATAGCCATCAAAAGTACATAAAAGTTTTAAACGATAAAGTAACGAATAATGAATTTAAAACGTTTAACACTAACATAAAATAGATGACTAAAGCAATATCATAACACAAATATTTAACACTCCATTATCCAAGCTGTAATAATTCATTGTAGGATTCATCAAAATGCTGGTATAGATGACGCTTTACTTTATAAATGGGGTCAGCTAATATATCAACAATACCCCCAAACTTGTTACGCAGATCACGCATTCTATTGGTTAGTGAGTGTGACTGATTGTGAAAATGTCACAGAAAAATGTTATTATTATCCCTATTTAATATTTCTACAAGTTTTCCTGCACCCTTTCATTTCTGTGGATGCAGGGCGGAATATATGTAGTTTGATAATAGGATGTCTCAATATTATCAAACTACATATTCATGCAAGACTACTTACTTAGTCTACAAAAACGAATGCAGAATCATATTATTTGGCCTCCCGCGCTATTGCAGCGCTTTAGAGATGTTTGCCGCATTTACAACATTACCTTCCTTCTAAGCTACCTGTTTAGCCACAAAAAACTATCAATGTATGCAACAACTCCATACATCGATCCAGGATGAAATTATCACTTGACAAATTAATAATAATGGCATCATTTAAAATAAAGTTACACGTGAAAATCTGTCGAATATTTTGAGTATTACATAATTTACAAAAACAATCACTTTTAATCTAGGCTTTCCTCGTGACAGCGATAAACGAGATGTTATTTAATTCTATATAAATTGCCTCTTTTATAGGACCATCCTTTCCCGAGGGATAACTGTTTTGTTAAACTCGTGTGAAACTTTCGTTAAACTCTTTGATATTAATAGCAGCCAAAGTTTAATCTAAAACTTCAATGGAAAATAACACAGTAACATGTTTTAGTTTATAAAACAAGACTTTTCCCATCACGTTTCATTTTAAACTACACAACTCCGACAAGTTTTAGTCTAAGGCATTTATCACTGTACACGAGAATTTGGGATAAAGTGGCAGTCACGTTTCTCTACCAGTGTTCAGTGTTTAAATATGTAATTTTCGTTTATTAAAGGCGAAGCATTTTATAAACGGAGCACCTGTTCATACAAATGATTTGCGTATGAAAAGATTAGTAGCCAAAAATTCTCTTAGTGAACAGCTACACGCGATGGAATGAATTATTTCCACCTCAACCAATTTAATATTCCGGTTACATGTCTAATTTTATTCACTTCGATTAATGAACATGGTCTAAGAGAATTACCACCTCCTTAATCATAGGAGATAAAGTAAGAGTCTTATCGTCTTCCCTGTGTTTCGCACACATGTGTTTAGGAACTTTATGAGAAATACAAATTGATAATACGCAGAACACTTCTCAGAAGATTTTAATAAACTGGATAGATAGGTAATAATGCGTTATTATGTAAACATATAATCGCAATATGTAAACTCTACGTCTCTACACAAGCAATACTTAAAAGAAAAGTGTAGTATTATAATTTGAATGATAAAATTTATTTTTTCGACAATATAAAAAAAAAAATAACAGTTGTTTATAAAACTCATCGCCATTCTTTATTTTTTTTTGTAAATGAATGTAAGCGGTCCTACGTTTATATTTTCCTCCACTCCTGTCATCTTTTTGGATACTGTGTAGATGAGGATGGTATTTTGAAGAGGGAAAGAAATGAACCTGTGTTTAGAGCTGACTCATCATGTAGTAAAAAGGAAACAGAAAAGCGGGAGAATCAACAAATCTCCATAAACCGATATGTTAACATAACCCGTTCTGAAGTGAATAATGACAAACCTGTACAAATTTTGGAGACGCATTTGGCGTGTATCCGGTGCCAAAGATACAAATGACGCTATTTTTTCGTAGCACGCTCTATCCATCACCATACCAACCGCCACGACCATTGGCAGCAGCATATGGCTGAAATTCCTCCCACTTACCTGGGTAGATAATAATAAAAGTATAATTTTTACTACATCAATATAACAGCAGAAAAACCAACCCGGCCAACCGCCCGATAGCAATCACATCAGTTCTGTCCGAGGTGATGGAACGTATGATCAACGACAAACTGCTCACATGCCTCGGGAAGAACAAAATCATTAACGACCGTCAATACGGATTCCGGTGAAACCGCTCGTGCGGTGATCTTCTCGCGTACGTGACACATGTTCGGGGTTTGCCCCAAATGACATTTCTAAAACCCTGGACCGAGTTTTGTTCACTCCTTTCTCTCCTCAAAAAGGCCCTCTACGCATATCCTTAAAGATGACGTAGAAATTATTTTCCTCGGGGCCCCCATTGTAAATGTAAAAATATCAATTAAAACATTCGTTATGGGGTTAAATTCTACACACTATGAATACTTTTCAAGTATGCACGGATGTTACTAATAAAACATTCGAATAAAAATAATAAGCCATCTGTAGTAAATAACTTGAAATAAATTGGTATTAATGGGCATAATCAGTATGTCGATGGGTTAAAATACCCGTAAATCAAACATAGCATGCTTACCGGATGTCTAAGTTCCAAAGATTTCAAACCATCGGTTAGATAGGGGAACCTGTTAAACAGATTACCCTTTGCTGTAATTTTTTTTTTAATTTCGCGGGTATTTTATTCTTTTCGATTTCTAAATAAGAATATGATATCGAATAATGCGTAGCAATTTTATGGATAGGGAGACCCATTTGCTTTTGAAGCAATAAATCTTCGACTTGATATTCTCTTCCCTATTATTAACAAAGCTTAACAATCCATCAAAAACTTAAAATTCCCAGCTGAATAATTTGATACGGTGATTAAAATTCGTAAGCCAACCGAAAAATGACGGGTCCGTTGATCTTCCTCGGGCTTAAAGTATCGTAATAAAAGGTTTCTGAATAAAGAAGGGCTTGTCTAATGGTCTTTACATTTAAAATGGTTGACCTTTGGGACAAATAACGGATTTTTATTCTTTCCTTTTGCAAAACAATGAGACTTTCTTTCATCCAACGCAAAACCACAAATAACTTTTTGAATACAATTTCAATTGGAATAAATTCAATACTTTTTCAAACGTAATTTTGTTTGGGTAATAATTCTTTCTCCAAAAAAATCGATACCATGCGTGATTGTTTTGGGGGTTGAAATATAATCGTTCCGGCAAAGCTTATCTTATATAAAGTTTTGCAAACTGAGCTTATCGACGTCAGTTGAATCACGATCGTGAACGATGAATTCAGAGTTACCATAGAACACTAGAATTGCCTTCCTTGTAGATTTGAATGGAGACTGATGTAGCCTCTGAGTTAGTTCATTTTCGTCCAAGCCCCGAGAGAGCCGATAAAAATACAACGTTCTTATTGCCAATTCATTATTTTTTATAACGGCCCGATTTTTGGATCGCGAATGACGCCCACGTCGCATTTCTTATGTTCTTGCTTTTATCCTATGAGAGTTGCCAATTTGAAATTGCGAAACTCGGTGATATCTGAGTATTTTTATCCATGTTTTAACAAAACAATACCATCCAAAGTATATATAAACCTTTTGTTTTACATCAACTAGTCATTAAGTTAATTCGCTTATCAAAACTGAAAGAAATTTTGAAACGTCTTTTTGTTTCATTAAACACCTATTACATGTTACACGACGTTTTCTATCCTTTGTTTTTTTTTTTTCTTTTCTTTTTGAGGATAACATTTTTTCTTGTTTTATTAAATTCTTCTTGGAGGGACCTAAAAGATTTGAATAACGTATCTTAAATGAGAATAAGAATAGAGGCTTTGAAATGAAAAGAAACACATTTTTTCCTACAAAATTAATACATATACCTATCTATTTTTTTCCTTTTTTTCAGATATCTGATCGCCTGAAAAATGTTATTTTAGGTTCATGTTAATTTTAATTAAAACTTCTTTCTAAAACCAGTTTCACTACCCGACTTCTACTCAATCACACATTAATGAAAAAAAAAGAACAAGCTTTTTTGCAATAACACAAATTTTTGCTTTATGGTTAACATGGATTATTCAGTATTTGAAATAATTAAGAAGGGTCAATATAGTTGTGAATGATTGATAGTTGGAGCAAGTCGATGAGTTTGTATATTTGGGATGTATGTTTAGGAGAGATGTAAAGACTGATAGGTATAAATGAATTAAAAAATATACTTAGTATTCACCACTTAATAAATATGCATTGATATCTCCATGTTTCGAAAGCGATGATTTCATCGTCAGGAAAATATGAATACTGATAGGGATATTGAAAGAAGGGTGAATGCAGGAAACTCCATTAACGATGGACTGAACGTGGTTGGCGCTAACGAAAAATTGTCCAAAGAAGCGAAGCTAGCAGTCTACAATGCAGTGCTGATACCAACCCGTATAGCAGTGAGGCATGGAATTGGCAGAGGAAGGATGAAAGTCAACTGAATGTCGTAGAAATGAGATTTCTGATGCGAATATATGGAAAAATCATGTATGATCGTCAGAAAAAATATTGAGATTCGTAAAGAATGCAAGGCTGATGTAAGCGTAGTGAGCAAGATTAAGAAAGGGACGCTTAGATGGTTTGGGCATGTAGAGCGAATGAACGAAGAAAGGAGTGTAAGGAGAATATATGACGGGAATGTGAATGGAAGAAGAAGCCGGGGACGCCCGAGGAAGACATGGCACGATCAAGTGAATCAAATACTTGAGTCGGGACATATCAGAAGTCGGAATAATAGAAGAGAATGTATGAGACGATGTATGAATCTGAATTAAACAAGAAGTGTATGCCAATATCGAGTTGTTTAGCGGTCCGTCCTTTCTGCCTACCACTGGCGGGAAACGGCGTGATGGTTAGTTAGTTAAGATGGGTCAATTATTTTCATAAATCTTTCATCAATTTTTTTTACTCAATAATTCACTATTTAATTTCTCGTATACAAATGATATTTTTAATTATTAAAAAAAAACTGTTATATTTTTAATTATTGAAAAAAATATATTTTCAACTATGCACACCATACGAGTATGTAGGGTTGTTCATACATATTTTTAAAAACATAATAACTGAAAAGGAAAGCCTTGATCCTACCTGACGTTCTCATGTCGGGACAAGTAAATCTTCTTAAACTGCGTGTCTGTAGATCCCAAATCCTGTCGCATCTTCACTGCCACATGCTCTGGGAGTACGGAGAGGAGGAGGCGTTCCTGAAAAATATTCACATGAGTCCAACATCCAGTAATAAAACATAACAACAAAAATTAATGTTACGAAAACAAATTTGACATACGTCGCGCACAAGTTTCACCTACGCCTTAGATTAAATAAACAATGCCCTTATAAAGCTTAAATAATTCATCGCCCACAATACAAACCGGGTATCTCATATTTAGCAAATTTCCAGGAGAGTCAAAAAAACCGCCTTTTTCCCCGATTCTTATACATTTTTTTGCGTGTTGCCTTAATGGTGTAAAAACGAGCCTAACTAAATCCCCATTAGTGACACATGGAGGAAAAATTCTATTTTTGATATTGGCAATTCATGATGGAATTCCATTATAACGATTTATTTAAACGCTTTTTAAACTTTCTTCTTTTTTTTACATGAATACCGCACAAGAGTCTCAACTTCTCCCAACCGTCTGGAACCAATGAGACTATGGAAATCCCAATTGGGGAATGTTGTCAGGCTGAAGGTATTGGGGAGGGTAAGGAAAAGGGGAAGAGGAAGATGGGGAAACTACTACTTTTTATTGTTTTATATATATATATTTGTAATTGTAGTACAAAGTAGAAGAAATTTTAAAGATCGTTTTATCATATCAATATAATAAAATGTATAAGAATCCGGTAAAAAAACAATGTTTGACTCTCCTGGAATGTTGCTGAATATAAGATACGCCTGATTGTATTACGGGCGACGAATTATTACAGGCAGTGTTATCATTCTCCGTTGTAACTAAATTATTATTAAAAAAATTCCAATCGTTACGTTTTCCAAATCGAGTGACAAAACTACAATCCTTTTCCTGTATTTCATCACATACGTTATACAAACTCCTAACAAAAGTTGTTCATGTATGAGTACATGTAACGACAGATTTCCGGAATTTTTAAATTGCACATGAACGTGGAGATTCCTCAAACCTAGCACTAGGTATATAAGTGAAATCAGTAGGCGAAAATTACGAGTACCTGGTTTGTTAAATTATTAATTTGTGGGAAGTTATTAATATTTTAATTTTCACAGGCAGCAATCACTTTGTGGTTGACATAATTATAATTACAGTGTGTTTTCATAAAACCCTGATGGAACTTCAGGCTGAATCGAAACCGCTTGGTTTATATAGTCAAATAAAGTGATGTTCAAAACTAAATATACTTTTATCAGAATTATTATTATATATATATTTTTTAATAACTTATTGAAGCTTATAAAACTAATTAATTTTTAATCATTGAAGATAATATTAACAACTCTTAGAATGAAACATGAAACCAAGACACAGAAAGGAAAAAGATAACGGAAGCGCACTCGAACCCAGAACCTCGTGATCTATCTGTGACCCTGCTCTCTAATCCACTGAGCTACGGGTGCTCCAATCCATCCCGTTATTCTTATCGGTATCATACTTCGGTTTCTTACGAAGTGTTAATATCATTTTCGATTAATTCCAATATATTTTGGCTGCTACCTTTTTATGACTACAAGATTCTAACCCGATTTTTTTTGTATTCATTATATAGTGTCTTCAATATACCTCTCCGATTTTCATTTATATGGGACAACTACTGACTTCATCTACAAATCTAGGAAAAACGTTTTTTTTTAATACCCTATTGAAGCTTATAAACCTCATCGTAATATTTTATTTATTTATTGACGATAATATTAACAACTTTTATAATGAAACATGAAACCTAAAAGACACAAAAGAGAAAAAGATGAGGGCAGCAGGTAGGACTCGAACCCAGGACCCCATGGTCTAACTAACTAACCAACTAACTAACTAACTACCCATCACGCCGTTTCTCCGCAGGGGTAGGCAGAGAGGACGGACCGCCAAACAACTCGATCTTGGCATACACTTATTGCTTCATTCACATTCATACATCGTCTCATACATTGTCTTCTATTATTCCGACTTCTGACATGGCCCGACTCAAGTATTTGCTTGACGCTTGATCGTGCCATGTCTTCCTCGGGCGTTCCCGGCTTCTTTTTCCATTCACATTCGTGTCATACATTCTTCTTACACTCCTTTCTTCGTTCATTCGCTCCACATGCCCAAACCATCTAAGCGTCCCTTTCTTAATCTTACTCATTACGCTTACATCAGCCTTGCATTCTGTACGAATTTCAATATTTTTCACACGATCATACATGGTTTTACCACACATTCGTCTCATTTCTACATATTATTATTTCAAACATAATGTTAAATCACAAATGGGATGTTTTTCCAACAGGCTTTTAGGGAAAGGGGTGTCACGCATTAAAATAATTAAACTTCCACATTTAAAAGAATACAGCAGCAACATTAAGAAATAAAATAAATAAATATTTAAAAATATATATATATATATAAATAAAGTTAACATTCGTGCAACACGGTTTTAACTTTCACATACGCGTATTAAAATAAACCTGTTTTAAATTTCAAATATTTTATTAATTCCAGCATTTCGTAAAATTACCAAAAAAAACATAGTACGAGCACGTAAAAGGTAATCGTATTTTTTTTTAAATAAGTTTTAGAGTTTGGAAATATTATTTATTTATAATTCCCAATTCCTGTGATGTCGTAAATGTCTCTAATATAGCTTATTTTTCTTCAAATTTAGCATAAAAGCGCTTATTCCCATAAATATTCATAAGTTTAAAGGAAGGCGCTATTCACTTCACAACGTCTATTTCGGTTAAAATAACCTCCCACTCAGCAACACAAAACAAAAATGTTTTATCATTGAAAACTCGCCGCGGGTCGACGGACTAACTTATGAATATTCATCCTCCTTCTACTCTGTCTTGACATTTGAGAGTTTAAAGGAGAAAAATCACCATTTGCTTAATTAAGCGTAAAATAATTTGCATGTTTATTCACCTAACTCGTGTCACATTAGCTCACTGCATTGGAATATTAGAATGAGTTTTTAACTTTGGTGCACTTATTCGAACGGACATCCCCCTACTTGGTTAAGATTTTTACATCAATAATAAATATGAGTAAATGAATTAAAAATTACTTTGTAATCACCACTTTATTAATATATGTATATATATCAACAAGTTTCGAAAGTGAAGTTTTCCTCATCAGGACATACAGAATAGTAAAAAATACTAATGTCACGTATAGATAAACGATAAACATAGAACACAATAATATAAGAATAGAGAAATTATAAACATAAGCAAAAATTGATTAAAGCAGGTAAGTAATTAATTAAAAATTATTATAAAACATTGGATAACAAATTTCTCTTAGGAATTAAAAAGAAACTATTTTTATTATTAATAGATGAAAATAAATTCAAGAGACAGCCATTTAAAAAAAAAAGATTATTAATTATATTTAATTGACTATTAACACTTTTTCTAATTTCTAGAACTTCTAATTTGTCTAATTGTAAACCGGCGGTTGAATTTGCATGTAAAATATTTAAACCTTTTTATCAAAAGAATGATTTATTTCCAAAACATGGTTGGCAAATTCAGAATAATTATTATTATCACATAAACACCTTAGGTGTTCCTTAACTCCAATATTAAAATTTCTTGAAGTCTTTCTTTCCTTTGTAAAAAAAGTTTCAATCGTTACAAATTAATTTGTATACCCACGATTTATTTTAATTTAAATCGTATTTTTAATTAATTTGTTAATAATGACGCCACAAGGTAAATAAATATAAGCCACAAGGAAAATAAATATAAGCCTTCGTACGTATTGCAACGACAGCTTTAAAAAATAATCTTTTATGTTTCCAGCGAACAATGAAATTAAACAAAAATTTAAACCAAATTATATGCACATCATATATTTGTATGACATTTTACCAATTAGATGCTGGCTGGCCAATGTTTCGCTTTTTTCTTTTAGCAAGATTTGAACCTTCAAACTTCTGATACTCTCTCTTATCGGGGTTGGTATAATAATCGTGGCAATCTTCAACCCCGTCCAAACTAAAGACATTATGAAGTCCTACGTTAGAGGGCCTAGACCTACTAAACCAAGACCCCAGAAAGCTTACGAAGCATAAGATATTACGTATGTCGAAGTTTAAATTTATTTATTTAGAAGAGTTTTTTTAACTTCTTCTTTGTTAATTTACCATTCTGATTTATGATGCTTTTTTTACATAGTATAAGATAGCGAGAGTATAACAGTATAACAGAACGCACTAGAAGTATATTCCTTGCATGGGGTTTAATGATAAAACTAAAACTGTCTTATTTTATTCTTTATGGCCACTTTCCTCTTATTGCCTCTACGAGAAGGGCCTTTAGTATGATTAGGAAAGCCGAAAAGTTAATAAAGTTACTTAGACCAAAATTACATTGACGCCATAAAAGGTTGGGTTAGATCTTAGAAAAAATAATAAAAGTGATTTGCAAGCTAGGCCCTCTATCATTGCGCAAGTATAAATTTTCTCTTTTTATGAAGGGGGTAGAGAGAATTAGAATTCAAATATCTTTCATTGTGTTTTTTAGATTCACGTAAAGTTCATAGTAATTATATTATAAAAAGATTTATGTATATTTTACCTACGTTATTTGGGCGTTACAGGAAATTATAATTTCGACGTGTGTGAATTGTGGGCGTGAGTTACTGAAATAATTTGTCAAAAACCAGTGCCACAGCTACGTAAGTTCATACACATAAGGTACCAGTATCGAATCTAGGGCAGGGCAGCCGGGCACACACCAGTACCACACCGGGCGCAAGCCCTGGGGAGCGCAATTAGGGCGGCAATGTTGGTCCTAGATATTTCAGCTCGTGTAGTTGCCCCAAGGGTTAACTAACCCAATTAGGCAATAGCTGAAGGAACGTGTGAAATATCTGTTCTAGATATAATGTTTCCTCGGTCCGGGATATGATTTACGGGAATGTTAACAGCAAACATTTTGATGGCTTTCGAGTATTTGAAAGATTTTAACTTAAAAAAAGGTCGACGAAGTAAAAAATATTTGTTGAAAAACTCGATAGTGAAGGCACACAGTCTACTTTAATAAATTCAAAATACAGCTGTACAGTACTCTCTTCAATTCGGTTTGAGCGAAGATTCGGTAGGTTGTTCATAGCGTTGACTATTTTTCAAGTTATTGAATACTTGCAAAGTCGTCAGCTGATGTAGCATTACTTTGGTACAAAGATTTGTTTTTTGATAACAAACACAAGAAAACTAATTTCCGGTCTATTTTTAACTTCATAGGTTCATTGATTAATATTCAGAGAATCCCACATAGAAATAGGTCTGGCGCTGACGCTCCCCGCGGCGCTTGCTACAGAAACTTTTATTCAGGCATCCCAATATCGTTCAATAAATTAAAAACTATAGGAAAGGGATTAAATTTTTCGACTAGTTGGTTGACGTCAAAAATTTAATAACAAATTAGATCAAAATTCAATCAATACTGACAGATTCAAGTACATTTTGTGTCATGGACCTATGAACTCCAACGAATCATTGCTCCATACATATGTATATGTTCACTAACCTGTTCTGCGCTCTGTTCTTCGATGACCAGTTTCACCTCTAAGCTCTGCCTGGTCTCCAAAAAGGCCAATCTTTGCTGTCGGTCATCCAGGAGAAATCCCAAGAGACCCATCAGTCCAGCGGCCACCAGTAGAATTGCATTGGAGACGTGCTGAAAAAAAACAATTCGTTAATAATACAGACAAGAAGTATTTATGTTCATTCGTAACTACACTTCAGCTCTGGGTTTAAAGAAACAGATTCAGCTCAATTATGCAGCTGGCTGGCTATTCCCAAAGATAGAAGTAAGCCGTGTCTCATTATGCAAATACAACCATCATTGTAACTCCCAGTATTTAGTATACTATACTGATAGTATTAAATTGCATAGATACAGTTTTTAATAAAGTGCACAGAACATAAAGTTCAGATGACTTTGCGACAGTTTACATTACTTTTTATACGCTTTTGAAAACGTGAAAGGTACGTGCACATGTTTAATAATACAGTTTTTTAACGTTCATGTTACTTTGCGTCAAAAATCCTTACACTACACTTCATAACCTTTCAAGAATTTCTAGGAATATGTTAATTTTATATTTTCTGCCACATCGTAGAAGGCGTTTCATTGTTCGATAGTGTGAAAATAACGTAGGAGGTATAAAAATGACTGAGACGAGATGGCAGGAATATTAAGTATAGAACAGAAAATCTTTTTTGAAGGAGGTAAAATCTCGATTGATGAGTTATTCCAAATCAGAAGTATGTCCACCAGTTGATTGTGGAAATCACCTCTGGACGGGAGCTCCAAAATACCTGATAAACCTGCTTGATTCTGTGCAAAGGTATGCTGAGTCTGTTCCACAGATATTTCAATGGAGCCTGCTCGAAGGAGCTAGCAACGTTAATCCCATGACACTCGACGGACACGCGAGGAACATCCGTTCACAGTTGATGTTGGCTTCATGAGAACGGGTCGTGTCGCCGACTCATTTTTGTGCAAATGGGCTCGTATGTGGAACGAGCTACCGGCATCTGTTTTCTACTTACATTTAATCCAGGCCCACATTAACAAATCCCTTCCTACTGCCCATTCCTTAACTCGCCTTACAATGCTGCCCAACCAGATAGCGATATAGTTTATTTTTAGGTTTAGAATTTCTAGGTCATCGCGTGTATTTTCAGCACGTAACATCATTTCGTGAGATTTTACTTTTTTCAATAACTGTCGTAAAGAAGACTAATCGGCTAATTAATACAAGGGAATTTGAAATTAAAAATTCGACTGTGCGATGGTCAAAGGCATTATTACGTTATTATAATTATTAAAGGAGTTATAAACTTTTTTTTATCTTTTCACATTTATGATTATGGCACACATTTCCTCGGATAAGGATTTAAATCTATATATATATGAAAATGCATCTGTCTGTCCTCGATTTTCTCGAAAATTACAAGACCGGTTTCGCTGAAAATAGCACAGTTTGTTCTTATTAGTGCCGGGAAGGTTGAAAGAGTAGTTTGAATGAAATCCAATATGTAAAACTTTGCTATAACTTTTAAAATTAGTATGAAAAACATTGAACCCTCCATGTTGTATTTAGGTTAACCTATAGATATACCACGCCACAGATTACATATTTAAAATAAAATGGTGTATGTGGGTAGAATATTTTCAAAATGGAAAACACAAGTTACCTACTTCTGTACTTAAGAACTTTATTACATAGATATATTTCGATAAAATAAATGTTTGGAATGAAATAAAATTTTCAAATGAATGTTTTACTTTTTTTTTCGGCTTACAGATAGTCGTCACAAGTCATTACTTTCGCTGTCAAATCAATTATGGCACCCAAACGACAAACATCATATCACAAATTCGTTACTTCATTCCAAAAAAAAAACTCCAGCAATGTCGGGTACACATCAACTAGTGATGTATAAAAAAAATTAGCAAAATTAATAAAAAAGAACGATGCTTAAATATAGTTAGACGTATTTTTTAAATGTTCCTAAATTGTATTATGAATTGTTTTTCGTGTTAACAGACATAACGTTGGTAAAAAAAATTGTTTAAAAATACTATTTCCTTACATTATATATGAAATGCCAAGAGTAAAACTAACATGTTTTACTTGACGATTTTCGTGAATGAAATTCAGAATCATGTTTTGTAAAAGTTTTGGTGTCTTACAACACCTTCAGCAGTAAAATATTTCGAAAAAAGCTTGGGGCCGTATCATTTCCCATCACTTATTTTTCAACATCAGTAAATATTAAAATATTCTTGAAAAAAATCCAACAAAACGAACAAAAAAATTACCATTTAAAACTTTCGTGACGACGGGTCGTTTCCTCAACTTTTCTTTTGTACGACTGTCTGTCCTAGTTCAATAAATCTCGGATCTCTT
Source organism: Halesus radiatus (assembly GCA_022606495.2). Lineage (NCBI taxonomy): Eukaryota > Metazoa > Arthropoda > Insecta > Trichoptera > Limnephilidae > Halesus > Halesus radiatus. The sequence continues at coordinate 40,892 of JAHDVE020000315.1, read as the reverse complement.
GAAGACCAGTAATTACCTTGCTTTCATACTTTCCCTTCCGTATCCCGCCTCTCAATGTTGCCCAATCGGGTAGTCATATAAGTTGTCTGCTTAAAGTCAAGGAAATCGTGTGAAGTAAAAAACGCATAGCAAATAAATCAAAAAATGCTGTAACGATCTAAAGAAGGAATATTGTAAAAAATATTCATTATCTTGGCATACATTTATAACGTGCGTGAGTGCGCGGAAGTTTAACCATCGCTTATACTTCGGCGGTCTCCGTGGTTTAGTGGTTACGATCATTGACTATAAATCCGGAGGTCGCTAGTTCAAATCCCGGCGTGCGCAAGTAAATTTAATTTGATTAAAACTTCACAATTTATTAATTTCGACTTTGTTTTATTTTTTTTAAAAAGAAAGACAAACATTCCCGGGTTACGAATAACCTGACAATATTTTAAAATCTCTTACCACCATCACAATAAACGGAAAATGTTGCTTGTGTCGTGATGGAGGATTTAGCCAGCCGATAAATTGAACTCACGATGCCTGGGTGGAACCCAGGTGCGATTCCAATTGAGCCACTGTCCGGTCAAAATAATACAGGTATGTAGTATATTTGTGGCACGTTTGAATAGCCAGGTACTTACCTACCTTCCTTTTCCTCATCTCCTTCCCTTCTTCAGCCTCATAACCCATTGCCCTTGAGGTGATTTTCCACAAAAACGGCGCTATACAAATCATCCAATTATTATACTCCAATTGGGAATGCCATAGTCTAACTGGCTCCAGACCGTTGGGAGCAATTGAAACTCTTATGAGTGTCACATAAAAAAATTCAAACATGCTTTCACCTATAATAATTTCATCACATTATGAAACCTTCTAGCTAGACTGATGTTTAATTCTTTTAGTTACGTCTTTACTTTTAAAGATTGTTTATCCAGAACACTGTAAGTAGATTCTTTAAATATAAATATTATGGATGCAATATTATTTTACGAAAACTTAATATCAGGAAGGCATTTTAGAAGAAAACGTATTGTATAAATTGATTTTGACATAATTAATATGTTCTGAGCACTGCGCACTTGGAATAACAACTTAGTAATAACTTTTCCTAAAACCCCCACTACAGCAACAGCTGTTACACTCCGTTATTGTTGCCATTATCCTGAATACTATCAAGTGTGGAGTACTACTAAGAAAACGGGGTAGTTTATTTAATTTGCAGTGCTAATGAATGAAGTACATTTACACTGTCATTACTTGATTCCCAGCAATCCGAGTGGCAACTGAATAATGTTTGAAAGGGAGATATGTTAAAACGGAAGAGAGAGGGAGCGCGCTAATATAGATTTTTCGCGATTTTAGAGGCACCTTTAACAATTATTTGGGGGCTAACGGTGATTTAAAAAAGTTTTACCTCATCTTCTTTGAAAACATAATGTAATAAAAATAAATAAAAATTTAAAATGTTAATATAAGCATTATGGTGGACTTAAAAGTAAATTAGAAAAGACCTATTTACGTTGGAACACAAATTTGCCTTACATAATTTAAAATATAATCAAAAAAAAGTTTTTTTTTATGTTTTGTTCTTATATATTTTTTTACGTTATTTTTTTTTTTAAATCTGATAAACCCGCAAATAATTTTCTAAGTTGCCTCTAAAATTATGAAAACTTTTTTTTTTCATGGCATGTGCTTCATAATTTAAAACAAAGTTAAATAAAATAATTCTCATTCGCACTTGATATTTACTAAATCATTAATTTTAAAAAATATATCATTCAGTTCGGATGGATATTTTGGCCCATCCAAATCAAATCCAAAATTAGGTTATATATGAAACAGGGAGCCCAGCCGTTCTTCTTAAGTCACATTAACAAGACGGCGGAAAATTTGTTTTCTGAGCAGTGAATATTCTTGAACGGTGAGATATGGTATCATAAAATAGAAACAGCTTTTCCTTGTTGAATTCATGGGCCTACGCAACTATTTTCGTCATTTCCATCATGAGTTATAGTCCTATGAAATATTCGATTAATTACATAAAAAAATAAGACAATACGAGTATGTCATATTACTTGTACAATATGTTTTCATATTTTCTTAAGAAGCAATCACTTTGTGGTTTGACATAGTATTAAGTAAATGAAACACGTTGTTATAAATCACGAATATATTTTATTTTCACCAACCGGTTTCGCTTATATCAAGCTTCATCAGGGTAAATATAATAACTTATAATTATATTTATCCTGTTAGTATATTTACCCTGATGAAGCTTGATTTAAGCGAAACCGGTTGGTGGAAATCAAATATATTAGTGGTTTATAACAACGTGTTTCATTTATAATAACATGTTTTCAATAATCATTGGGATTTTTCAAAATTACTGATATCTATTACGAGGCAAACGAACTCCTGTACCTACCTAGTAAGATATTAATCACCGTTTTGTTTTTCATACTTCCCAAAAACTATTATGATTAATATTCATTAATTAGGAATTAACATTATCCGAGTATTATAATGTTAATTATTTTATTAAATGAATATGAGCATTCTGAGATAGTCTATTAGAATATGAAAGATGATGAAATCATACCGCTCAAAGAGCGGTCTCACTCTGAGCTAATGACACTTGACAGTTGATACACTCAGCTCTAAAATAAATGAAACGTTAAAAGAAAAACGGAGCTTTGATAAAAAATTGACAGAAATGAGAGCGGTGGCTCAAAAGTTTCAATTCCGTAAAACACAAATTAATTTGTGGCAGTAAACTCTCAGCAGCAAAAGAAAGTCCGCATTCTGATGTGAAAATAAGATGCTCCCCATAGATGTACCGCCGATAGCTCAGTTGAAGCCTTTCACTCTTTCTCGCAACGGAGCTCTTAGCGGCAGAACCATAATCAAGTTTTGAAATACATCAGCGCATCCTAAGGCCATATTAGCGCCCTTGGGGTGTTTTCTCTCAAAAACGACACTATAGAAATAAACCATTTCTTATTTATTGTATGAGCGTACCACCGATAGCTCAGTTATAGTCTCTTTATCACAAATGATGCACGTAATAGAAAGAGAGGTAACGATGGAACTCTCAGCATTAGGACATACATTAATATAATATAATATAATACCTAATAAGCAATAACTTGTAACATATCTCTTTCTTACAAACGATAATATATGTATGTATGTACAAACGTTTATCTATTTATACTGGGTTTTACAGATGTTACAATCCAATGTATTGTAACAATCCAATCCAAATTCAATAACAAAAACTCAGTTTTACAATAAATTACAATTACTCAGACAAATGATACATAATACGTACAATTTCAAAAACTCACTTAGAGATACATAATACAAATAAAAGCAAAAGACATAGGAAAAACAAAGAGACCCGAGCGATACGTAATATAATTAGCCCAATCACTGTTACTTTTTTTTGAAGCTACAAATTATCGACAAAAATGTCTACTCTTTTATAAGTTATAGTATGTTTAATGTAACCTCTCACTCTCTTTACCACAAACTACGCATGTAATAGAAAGAGATAGTACAACCGATCTCTCAGTGGTAGGACCATATAAAAAGAACACTGAAATACGTAGAAGGATTCTCGTGAAATTGAAACGATACAAATAGTCTGGTTTCTGAGTAAGACATCAAAAGAAATGCAATTTCATTATATGTTCCCTTTTATCTTTCCGGTCGTCTTTTATCAGATTTTTAAGGTGAGGCAGCGCGGGCTTGACAGTATGGCCCAAATTAAGCCTTCAGCAAAAATAACCATTCTTCGTAGAATTTTTTTCACCCCTTATATGGTAGCGCGCCTGCTGGTATCGATTGTAATTTATTTAGGACCATTTACGTACGAATAAAACTAGGTAAAGACAATATTTTTTTACATTTTTGTGATGTAAATCTTTTTAACCTTCTGAAATTTGATTTGTTTTCGTAAACGATAGAAAGTGGCGCATTTGAAAAAAGATATTTTAATAATTCAGAGATAAAGGAAGCTTTTTGATTACATATGGCGCCCATTTTTTTTTTATATGAATACCGCACAAGAGTCTCAACTGCTCCCAACAGTCTGGAGCCAGTGAGACTATGGCATTCCCAATCGGGAAATGCTGTGAGGCTGAAGGTATTGGAGAGGGGAAGGAGAAGAGGAACAGGAAGGTGGGGAATACCTGGCTATTCAGATCTGGTCACCAAAGACAGCTATAAGCCATTTCAAGCAACGTTTCAATTCTGAATGGTGGTCTTTCACCAGGGCGATACTGAGAGTATCTTCCACTCTGGTAATAGTCTTTTAATGGAATGCTCTGCCCAATGGTGAACGTGAATTTGTTGCTTTTTTTTTAATTTTAATTATTCCTTGTTTATTTATACAACACATTTGAAACTTGGGTCTAGTTGTTTGAAACCTCTTCATATTTTTAATGTAGTAATGAAATCGGCAAATAGAGCCATTTTGATTTGCTTGTATTTGAACAGTCTTCGTTAACCCTTAATTCTTGGCCGGTCAGCATTTGTTTATGTTACTTATTGATTTAGCACTATGCTAGATGGCTTAATCAACGTCTGATCAAACAACACAGCCTAAATTAAAATTAAAAAAACGTTTTTGCTGTGCAGAAATCTAAAAATTCGAAATAGCGCTGAATGCCGATTTGCGACGACGTCAAACTTCAAATGACAGGAGTTTATGTCATAGTGGTGCGGGCGAGTTTCAGAGAACCCAATCTCTTTCTCTCGCGAACTGGGGGTGGTGTTTACCTGGAGGATGGTTTTTTTCTACCCGATGTGTGGGCTGCCTATGGCAACGCTTTAAATACTTTTTTTTTTTGTGTTTGGATGGTTTTTGCATGGCGGGTGGTTTGGCTTCTTTTTGCTTAATTTATAACTATATTTTTTTGTATTTTTGGTTGCTCTTAACGATTTTTTTTATTAAAGCTCAAACATCAAGGGGGGAGTATTATGGAGATCGGGAGGGGGTGGGTTAGATTGCTGTCGGTGCTTATGTGCCCGAGGCAAGATATGCTTGGATTTGGATTCGAAGCAAGTTTAAACACCTTTCTCTTAAAAACTTGTGGGGAATTGTTTAATTCAGGAAATTGTTTATTAATCACTATTAGATCAATGATTTTTTCCTTTTTTTGCTGAAAGAGCTGCTTTGCTGAATGAGGAAAGTTGTTTTAGCCAAAATGTATGAACCCATCCCATGTGAGTGCAATAAAAACGACAAAGTTTATATCTAGCTTGTTGGCTAACTGTCCTCCGCAAAATGAACTATTTTGATTGTCATTCGCGTATTTGAGTATTGCAGTGGGAAAATATAGATTTTATGTTGCATGTTTTTGTCAAAGGAAATTCTGTTTCAAATAACTCGCTAACGGTATTTAAAATACGAACAAAAATCATATTCTCGGAATTTTCCAAAGCAAAAAGAAATATTTATAACCAGTTCAAATTCGAGGAATTTTTTAAAATTATATATTAATCCAGAAAAAATATTATGGTTGGTATTTTGTCACCAGAAGAGATGTTTTAACAAAATAAACTATTACTTTGATCACCTATTTTTTTTTTGTGGAAAATCAAGAAAAATATAAAATGGGAACAAAAATTATGGAATTTAGAACTGAGACGTTGCATTAACGGTTGAATTAATGAAATTAGTGAAACAAAACTTCACCATTAACTAACTAACTAACCATCACGGCGTTTCACCGCAGGAGTAGGCAGAGAGGACGGACCGCCAAACAACTCGATCTTGGCATACACTTCTTGCTTCATTCACATTGATACAACGCCTCATACATTCTCTTCTGTTATTACGACTTCTAACATGGCCCGACTCAGGTATTTGATTCACTTGATCGTGCCATGTCTTCCTCGGGCTTCCGCCGCTTCTTCTTCCATTCACATTCGCGTCATACATTCTCCTTACACTCCTTTCTTCGTTCATTTGCTCTACATGCCCGAACCATCTAAGCGTCCCTTTCTTAATCTTACTTATTACGCCTTGCATTCTTTACGAATCTCAATATTTTTCACATGATCACACATGGTTTTACCGCACATTCGTCTCAGAGATCTCACTTCTACGGCATTCAATTTACTTTCATCCTTCCTTTGTCAATTCCATGCCTCACTGCCATACATCAAGATTGGTATCAGCACTCCATTGTGGACTGCTAGCTTCGCTTCTTTGGACAACTTTTTGTTAGCGCCAACCGCGTTCAGTCCTCCGTTAATCGAGTTTCCGGCATTCACCCTTCTTTCAATATCATTATCAATCTTTCCATCTCTCGTAAACATACTTCCCAAATATACAAACTCATCGACCTGCTCCAGGTATTGATCATTCACAACTATATTGCACACTGTTTTCGTACTCTCTCTTTCAGACACCATGACTTTAGACTTACTTACATTCATCTTCAACTTCACCATTCAATCAATAGTATCACAAAAAATAATATATTTTATCTTCACGTATACTATTACAAGAATTATCTTTGGTTTGTATTGTGGTAAACAAAATTGGTATCCACACATACAGATTAGCTTGGTATTATATAATACGGTACATATTAAATAGCTATTAGGGGTATGGTGTTTTTTACGGATTTAGCTATTTTGCGAAACTTCCTAATAAAGATAAAATTATCAAGTTATTCTACCAGACGAACTAATAATCCAATAAACCACGGCCAAGCATCATTCCAATAATCTTGTTCATCAAAGTGAAAGCCTTTCGGTGTTTCATCGACTTTCTTTTTTGGCAAGTTCGTGTCGGCTGGAAATCAAATTCATTTTTCATTTAATCAAGTGGGGAGGAGCTTGAGCCGGGAGGAAAATAGAAATTCGTTTTCCGCGCGCCCTAGGAATAGTCGCCGAAGACAAAAGAAGATTTCTATATCGTATAGTCCAATTTTGCTTACTGCGGAAGCGTCACTTAATGAAAAGACTCCCGCACACACTTGAACCCACCTCCTTTTCCATATAGCGGATGCTAAGTAAGAAGAAAGGGGTATTACGAAATAAAATACCTAAAAGCCCAAAAAGCCGATATTTTAATTTGTGTCTAAAATAAGTTCATTCCATTTCAAAAATTAGTATATTTATTTAATTTTTTTAAAAGCATTTTGTGCTGCTTTTTTACTAAGATTATCAAAGTACGGGACTCCACCCATTCGACTTCTAGCAAGTTCTGTGCTGTCGATCACCTCTATTATAAGAACTTTTAGCAAATTTGTAAAAGTGGGCATAAAAAGGGCTAAATTATCTTAGAGTTGGTAAAAATGGGAGAGAAAGGAAAAGAAAACTAGTGAAGGTGCGGCAGAATCGGGGTATTGAGCTGGTGGAGGTTCTCCTCTCACCCCTCCATCAGCAAGTACTCCGCCTGAAAAATTAACTAACTTCCTTACCGCATCTGCGTTCGCCACTCCAACTTAGCATCAGGAAAGTAAGAATATTTATTTTTTTAGTGACAAGCTTATACTCGTACGTGCACAGACATCCTGAAACTCGGTGTACCGGTACCGTCCGGCCCGAGTACATTGACATGTTGATGGGGCGTCTTTTTTTAGATACGAATCTAAAAAGAGGTCTCGGTACTTTTATTTGTCGCGTACATCGTTTGTCACTCTTTTGTAGTAAAAATGAAAGGAAGATTGATGTTGTGATTTTGTCACTTGCGTCCCTTTTTTGTAAAGTTGAATAATAACATTTGGTTGTAGAATGAAGCATTCCCATTTTATCTTTTTTTTGATTTAATGTAAATCAAATTTAATAATGTTATTATTATGTTCTGCAAGTATTTTTAGTTTTTATTAAAAATCATAAGCCTACTTATGTGATCTCTATTAAGATAATGTGTTATTTGATTAAAATGAGATAACATCATATATTCAAATAGAAAGAGTGAATACACTGATTATATTTAAATATAAAAATGCTTTCTAGAAATTGTTCCTACCGGCATGAGTTATTTTTCGAAGAAATTTCTAATAATGGAAAAAAAATTATGGAATTCATCAAATAATTTTTCATTCGCCAGAATGACATCAAAACATTTCAGAAAACCACGAATGTATCAATGAAGAATAGTTTCCATAATGGGGATGATTTCTGGTTAACCTAATGATTTCCAGGTATGCCTTTGTCCTCCGTTACTGGGCGTTCCTCCGCCGCCACCCGAGGGCGGTCTGTGGTCCAAAGGGGGAGAGGGAACAGATCAATTCTGGATGGCGTCACACTAAGGAATTCCTAAGCTGAAATATCTTGGATAAGCCGAATATTAATATTTTCTCAAGAAATGCTTCGATAACTTATCAACAAAAAATTAAATATCATTCATATTTCTGAGAACGATAAGATTAATTTGGTAAACCATAATATAGCTTGTCTATCAAATAATCTTTTTCTACAGTAACTTCATAAAGGAGGCCCTTAGGGAAATAATTCCCCTTAAGGACTGTGTCATCTTTGGAGATACTGCGTGGAGGATCTTTGGATGGGAAGGACTGAATTTGGGGGAACACGGAGGCCGGCAATTCATACATGAACAATTCATAGAAACGACATGTTCTCATGTGGCAAATGTCAACCGTGTACAAAGGTTGGGCGCGCGTTTGGCGTGTTTCTCGACTGTGCACCGGTGCCGAAGGGATCAATGACGCTAGTTCCTCCGAGTATCTTCCATTTAAATACCGGTAGAACAAAGACAGCATTCCCACGTGACGTATGTGCTCCAAAGATTGCAATCCGTTTGTTAAGATAGGCGAATCTATCAAACGGACCGCCCGTTTCTGCAGAGTCAAGGGTTTTTTAAAGATATTTTGGGGCTCCCAACCAGGTGTAGCTACCAAATTCTACAGTGAGGCATAATAATAATAATAATAATTGGACCATTTCTATAGCGCCGCTTTTGTGAGAAATCACCTCAGGGGCGCTGTACAAATATTACTTCCTATTTTTATATTATTTTTATATTACGTCTATTCTACGAATTTATTATTATTATAAATTATTTTTTTTACATATTTTTTTTTTGTCTTTTTGGACAGGCTATCATTACACATTATTTATAGATCATATAAAGAGATGCAGTTAAATTATCAAAACTAAATTTAATGTTAAATTGGAAAAAAAGAGGCTAACTGTATTTATTCCTTACGATATATTGCAAGACGCTAATACAAATGATAGAGTGATTGTTTTCATTATATTCAAGAGTGTATTTAAGCTAAAACAAAGAATTATTATTCATATTTTTAGGATAAATAACACAGAATACTCTTAAAAGGGTGGAGCGGCGGGGGAGGATGGTGGCCGGTGGGATTGATCCAGAGGGCCCTCAAAATCTTCTTTGTCTTGGTGACGTCCCTGGGCGGCGTGACGAGACGGTTGGTGTTGGTCTGCACGTACGCCAGGCGCTTATCAGCCGGCTTCAGGATCCGGAAGGAGCACTTCAGCGTGTCGTCCTCTGACATCATTGCTCCTGCATTATCGAATTCCTCGCAGTACCAGTTGCTTCTTGGCAAAGAACTCATACCCGTCCTCTACCACTCGATGCACCCGGCAGATCAGGTCAAAGTCGTGTTTGTTGAGAAACTTGGCCACTATCTCAATGACGAAGGTAAAGGCTCGTTCTTGCCGCAGCTGGCGGTGTCCTTTTTGGGGTCCCAGCAGCCCAATTCCCGGTTGTAATATTTTTTACAACCACCGTAGCCCGAACTTCACTAGTACATGTGCTAAGGGCCTTCGACCGACCGCCAGATGTGACCCGGACATCGGTCACATCATGCGTTAATTCGGCAGAACGAAGCAGATTTCAACTCAAAATATTTGGGTTTTTATTATAAACTTGATTTAAGCTCGAAACGACAGCACTAAAATTATGCAATTTTTATAAAAAGAACCTAAAAATTATTGCGGTTATTTTATGCTATTTTTACACCGGGAAAATTAATAACTTCCCAATACTTCAAAGATAAATCAGGAGCGACTATAAAACGCAGCTGGCAGGGTCAGGGTCAGCAGTTGTGGACTATTAAAGAGTCTGCAGGCTCTGTATAGTACGCCCAGCTTCTGAAAGGTTAACTTTACCCTGGCTTCCATGGAGCCCCCATACCTGAGCTGGTCACTTAGGGTTACGCCAAGCATATCAATGGAGGGCTTGTTGGGAAGATTTACTGCATATCAAAAAAAAACCATAAACCCAATCAGTTTTTTTTTCTTAACATTATAATATCAATAAAGCGATCATTCGCTATTCATGAAACTATTGATTCGTGGATTGACAATTTAAATAATATTTGACAATTTTCACTTATCACTCTCACATATTCGTGTAGTCATTTATATTATATAAAAAATAAAAACTAGAGAGAAGGGGTTTAATCGTCTTTTAATCGTAAAATAAAGATTATTCGTATTCTCATTAGCTTTTTTTTGCAGTAGCATTTAACTTTGATACGCGTAATAGAGTTTCTTAAAATTAATATCTTCTTAAATAATGCATGAATAAAGTGTTAGAAAGGGGGTAAGCATGCTTGCGAAGATTATTTAATTGATATGAATTTATTCAATTTTTAATTATTTTTATTGAGATTTAAATACCTCATTGTAATATTTAATCAATGAAGAAAATAATATTAACATAATCTTAATGAAAGATGAAACCGGAAAAAACAACAGAAAATAAAAAGATTTCAGTCGCATCTGGGACTCGAACCCAGGACCTCTGCCTATCCGTGGCAACCGCTTAACCAACTTAGCTAATGAGGCCAGTTCAATTTATGTCATCTTCTTCGATATCATATCTCAAATTCAAGATTTGTAAATATAATAAATTTTTTCGGTTTCCTTTTTCATTTAGGTTATGTTAATATTATTTTCTTCAATGATTAGATTTGAATTTAGATTACTAAAGTTATTAGTAGTTTAATGAAAGGTTCATAAATAAATATAACTTTAAAAAAACGTTTGAAAACCTAGTTAAGAGTTTCTGCGCCAAAGTATCGTTCCACCCTTACGAATAATCAAATCTGAATGTTTAACAAAAAGGTGCGTTCTAGGTGTTCGCTGAAATGAGTTTCTTGAAAGGTGTGGCTGGAGTCATATTATAAAACCGAATGAAAAGATCTGCTTTATTGATAAATCCCAAATACCATGGCTTTAAGGTGTGCTTAGGTTGCCAGCGAAATGACTACCAACGAAAATTTTATCGGCAATTTCAAAGCGTAGTTGATTGGTTCGGTTGATCACTCCACCCAAAGTCATGGAAAACAATGCGTGTATGTGGCAAAAGGCTGGGTTTACGATGAACCGGTAATCAAAAAATTACAAGATGGTCACGCCTGGAAGCACTATGCAATTGATACCAGATTCAACTAGGAAAAAAAGATCATTATTAAATTATTAATTTTAATTGTAAAGTTAACTACAATTCTACATAATATATGCATTATTCGGAATGGGAATATTGTAGATACGTGACTTATGAGCAGACATTTTCAAATTAAGACAGTAAAAAGTAATAAGACAGTAAAATGTATTCTTTATATTTCTTAGTCCACGGATTTGACAAGCTTGAAAAAAATAGAACTCTTCTAAATTCAAGTCTAAAATGCAGCGATCTGTTTTCAATGTATGTACCCATATATTTTTTGTACGCTTTTGTCGAAAAATAACACGATTTTTTCCAAAAAATAAAGCGAATTTTTCAGGTCCCTGTACTATTATTAACATTATAATTATGGATAATTCTGAAATGAAAATATTCGAGTATTTCATTGCCAATAATAAACTAAAAATCATTGAGGCTTTCCTCATATTTTGTATTCGATTCTATGTATTATAACGACGATTTATGAGTTTTGCAGTTATCGCAGATGTCTTATTAGGTATTTTATAGTCCTTCCCATGAAAACAGGACCATGAATCAAAAAACCTGCCTCCATCAACCATATTAAAAGCAGCAAGTGATGAATCGTCCACAACAATTAATAAATTGGAAAGATTTCGAATACTTTTTTATGGTTCGTTTTTTCATTAAAATAATGGCAAGATAAGAAACACATTAGGGTCCTTTTCAAATGTCATAATGATAGTCGCAGTTACTTCCTTTATAGTAGTTTTTTTTTGTTTTATTTCACAGCGTATATGTTTTCATGAGCACTTAGTAGAGGTGTAATAAATAAAAATAAAAAACAGTGAAAATATTTAAGTGTCACGTATCATATTTCACAATCTTCTGATCCAATAAACTAAGGGCAGGATATTCAGTTGCTTTTTAACGAGAGAGAGGGAAGTCGGAGAGTTATTATTTATTAATTCAAAATAATGATAATATTACTGTGCAATACGATAAACATGGTGTTTTTAAAGAGAAAAATATTTATTACTTTTTTTTTTAATTTGCATTGGTTAGCATTTATCAAAATATAATCAGAAATATTACACATTTCTGACCGTTCTACGCATGTTTTACAAAAACATTTAAAAGTTGAATATCCTTAAAAGATGCTGTGAAGGTTTTTCTGTAACATGTCGATTAGATAAAATTGTGTGGTTTAATTTTTTTTGTGAACACTACGTAACTTTAATGTTTTTTTTTTTTGTAATGCGGATTACAAATCTTTGGTTAGGTTTATTTACAAAAACGCAACGATAAAGGATTAAAAATACTTTTCTCCACTTTAAAAATTATATTCATATTTTAAATATTTTGTAAAACATACAATGGGATGGTCAGAAAAAAGTAATAATTCTGATTGGATTTTGATAAATACTAAACCGATGTAAATTTATAAAATATTTAAAAAAAAAATCTATTTTAAAACATTGTGTTTATCGTATTGCGTAATAATACTATCATCATTTTGAATTAATAAATAATAACTCTCCGACGTCCCTCTTGCCCTTTCCTTGCAGGTGCTCTCAACTGAGTTGACATGTCTCTAATTATTTCAATATCTCCGTAAGCATACTAAAGACAGAGTTCATATTTTCGGGATTCCTTAGCAATACATTGACATATTGGATATAATAATTACAATATATAAGTATTTATCGAACGCAACAGAAAAAAATATTTTCTTGAAAAATTGCGAAAAAATTGTCAGTATACGAGTATAAGTATGACGGCGTGTGTTGCCGAGTGGTACGGTAGTGAGAGAGATGGGAGTGGGGTTTCCTTCGCGTGCCACTATGCGCTGTCGTCAGTATTAGCCGGGGTCTGCCGACAGTAATGGACGTACAATGCGTTTTATGCGTGGCTGATGTTTTTTCCTCATTTTCAACACATATAATCGCAATATTTTACTTATATAATGTTTGAACGTAAATATGTGCTGTTAATATCTAATATATTTTAAATAATTAATAAATTTTAACCATTCATGGTTATCCAACTTAAAAATCACTCTAAATGTGTTCAGTGTACACTGAGTGTACAGTACCGGAGCTCGAGGGATTTTCTAGTACCGTAAGGGAAGGATAGCTCGGCTATAAAAAAAATTACGTTCATCAAGTTACTTTATGGTAGAGAACCCTGTCAAGATAAGCTATTGTGATAATAATAATAATAATCGGATTATTTTGATAGCGCCGTCTTTGTGAAAAATCACCTCAAGGGCGCTGTATTTGATATTCTGATATACCGGCTCTATGTTAGATTAGTTGAGTGAGGTACAATCCAGACATTGATGAAATTGAAATGAAAATATGTCTGATCTTTTCAGAATAGGTACACGTCATTTTTTAATACATTATTTTTTGCGGATTTGCCTCACTTTCCTGAATGTGATCTATAACGATATGAAAGATACCCAATGAGGTTATTTCCTAGAACGGAATTTCATATAATTTACAAATGTATCATTTTAATTAGAGAGTGCTGAAGACAGAACTTTTGAATTTTTAGAAAATTCCAAATGGTACCGAAGATATAAGCCGTCAAACTGTTGATAATCTCGCCGGCCGGCCAATAAGCATTTGACGTCACGGTTCATAAAATGACTGGCGAGGCCAATTGTCTTGAATTGTGTATCTTGACGTCACGGGTATGCGTTTTTCCCAAGTTCATTTTGAAAGGCCATTACATCGTCATTTTTAGAGATATCGAAAAACTATTAATACTCTCGTTATTAACTATTTAAATATAATTCAATTTAATTTTTTAACGACTTTTCGACTCCTAGGTTAATGAAGTAGTTTATCTGATCAGAAAAGAAATTCTATTTTTGAGCAATTTCAACAGAAGTGTGGAAAAATTGAGCTCACTTCGGGCACACAAACGCGCCCACGACACCATTCTATCGGTATATCTCTTCAGAGGGATTTACTTAAAATAAATATCTGAATTGTTAATGACAAAACGGAACCATTTTAATTTATTATAATCGTTGCTTTTAGTATTTAGCTTCGACCAGCTTGACTTATTCTACGGGGGTTAATATTGAAGTGCCCTCGCTCTGTGGGCAATTTCTTGAGCTAGACGTAATAAATTCTAGGGTCATAATCCGAGGGGATATTGTATGACGATGAAATGAATATTAGACGACTGGCGTATAAATAAATAACTCGAACATCCCTCATCACCGATCAAAATTCAGAGTGAAAGGTCGAATTAATATTTATTACCAAATTATAGACGGACCAAACCCCACTGAGCTGACGAGGCAACTATACAATTTCTGATACGTTTTTTAAATAGTAGTAATAATTTAATATTATTATTTCATTCCAGGATCTGTGAAAAATTGCGCAATCCCACACATCCCATGGGGATATTTGCATACGGAGTAATATCAATAGTAATTAAGTAAAATATAAAAACATATGACACGTATTTAAAAAAACGAAGTAATAATATTTGGACGATTTGTATCTTGCCGTTTTTGTGAAAAATCACCTCAAGGACCGCGTATGGTACGATACAGGAATATGATAGAATAATTGAATAATAGATAAAATTTATTTTCCTAAAAAGAAGCAAATTTAGGTGTGTGGCTTCGAATAATGGTAATAAAATAAGATAAGTGTAATTAGGATATATAGGCAGTACAAGAGTGGTACTCGCAGGTTTATTGAATTTAAGGATATGATGGTCTGAAAAGGTTTTAGTTTAGAATCGTAATTAACTATCGATCTAACCTTCTAATGTATATAATATCAATGACAAATAGGATTTAAACAGTAATTTCAATGTCATGCAATGTGCAGTGTTTTCTAATATATGTGCCCTGTGCGTGCAAAGTCATATAATCTCAGCCGAAAACATTGTAATTTAACGTTTTAATCTGGAGTGCCCTACCAAGTAAGTATGTTTTCTGTATATGTACATATTAAGATAAACCCTAGCAAGTAATATTTGTTCAGCGCCCTTGAAGTGATTTTTTACAAAAACGGTGCTATACAAATCATCCAAGTATTATTATTATTATTATGATCTGTCAAGGTTAAGATTGATGGGGGGAACGTTTTTCTCCAACGTGCTACGATGCTGGAATTAGATCTCTGACGGGACCCCGATGTGGGGACGTTTCCGGAATTATAGATTCTTTCTCTCATTCCTACTACCCAGGTTCTCATGAGAGCTGCAAATTCTGGAATTCGACCCTAGGTGAGCATACAAGAAGCACCGCAGTGCCTGAGTAGACCAAAAATCATGGGGTAAGCGTTCTTATATGTTATATTGCACACGAAGTATTTTCGTGGTACTCATCTTAAAATTTACACAGAGCTCGCACGTGTACAATGTTGCTCAAAATGTTAGAAAGGGCATCCTTTTTACCAACAGGCTGCAAAGCTGAAATCTTCTACTAATCATGTTAGATTTTACACTAAGGACTCGCCTTTTACTGTCGATGTCGCCGTCATCCTTTAGCTTGCTGATGATGATATGCTCTAGGTATGTCGTTACTTCTAAAAAAATATTCATGTCTTTTAGTACTCTTAAAATAAGGTTCCTTGGAGGCCTCAAGTTATGTATTTACAAACCAGCATTTTATTCAGACAAAATCGCTACTAGATACTGAACATTTTATTCCCTCTTTGTTGTGGACTAATAAAAGTACGTTCATTTGTGTTCACTTCTGTTTTTAAAAACCTGTAAATACATTTATGACACAGCGTTAACCTATATTATTATACCATTTCTGTTAAAACTCACTACTACTCACATGTAGCCTTCCTCTTTACACTTCAGCAATCTTATCGAAGCATTTTTCGACCTTGATCGAATGGCGTGATCTCTTCCTTTTGATAATTTCGCAGCCATTTCCATAATGCTCTGGTGTAATTCAGGTTTTATTGCATTATTATGCGGGTATCGCGTAGGCGGTGCGCTCCGGTGAATTTAAAGTGCAATCATCCTATGTAAATCGGCCATGAAAATAACAACCCTAACCCACATTTATAGAAGCTTTATTGGTCAAACCTCTAATTACCAGCTTAGAACGTGAGCCAAGGTTCATACTGGCGTATTTTAAATTGTACTTGAACACGGGGCATGCCGCATGCATGATTTAAAAATACTAACAGAGAACCGTTTTTTTCAAATCTATAAACATAAAGCTCCTCAGTCACGGAGGTTTCTAGCTCTACCCATGAGACATCCTTATATAATTTTTCAAGAACGAAATTGCAGGTAATTCGCTTACTGTCCGAGGGTTTATTCAAGTGCCCTGGCTTGTTGCTAATATTGTTATTTTTATGGTGTAGCGTCTTGCCATTAAAAACATTCATAACGACCAATTGGTTAGGTAATAAAATTGGTCAGCAGAGGGCCATTTCCCTGTTCCGCTTTCTTGGTTGAGGCAAAAAAAAACTAAGAGGGAGACGCACAGTTGGCGACTGAAAGTACGGCTTTTTGTGCCATCAAACGTAATCGCGTATGGCTGCGTGTGTTCGCAAGCACAAGTATCTTTCGACAATCTGCCGCAGGATAATAAACAATCGTAAATTCCTGATAGCCGACATGTACTGCACGCACTTTTATCGCTTTCTGACCCACTTGTTGGTTTGTCGTTTCTCCACAATGGACGTTTTCGATGTTCCTCATTACGCGATCCGAGTCCCCTCCCTTTGACAAGGAGTTTTAGCGGAATTAAGGAAGTCCATTCGAGGTATCCACTCCGCCTGCGCCACTAATGCAGAACGTACCCAGTTTTCATTAATATTTCAAGTATAATCAAACCGTTCACAATCTCGTAACGCCAGCAAGAATGACCTTCGGGTCAAGAAAAGTTAACTTTTTTATATAATGTATAACCAGTTCTTAATAATTACTTTTAGCAATATTTCAGTAATACTTATTGGAGTACTAACACCTAGAATGAGACGTATGACAGCGTTTCGGGGGAGGGTAGCCTTAGAATGACTCTGAAATCTTTACGACCAAAATGTAAGTATTCATTGACTAAAAACTAAAAGTCAGATGGTACTCTAAACCAAAAACATTAAAGTAATTCTCGGGCTTATGGTGGCAGCTGATGCCCGCACTGCTTTCATTAAAATAAGTAAATCGCGATATTTGTTCAAAAATACCAACTTTTAAAATTATTAACTTTACGATCAATCTTAAGAGGAACGGCTGCGCCCCCTATTTCATACAAAACTTAATTTTGGATTTGAGGCCAAAATACTCACGGAAAGCTTTTCATCAAAAACTATAGTAAATATCTAGTACGGATTAGAAGTAGTAAGAAACTTTTATTCCGTCTTCTTTGAAAATATAAAAAAAAATTATAAAATATATTAAAATAAGCATTATGTTAGATAATACAAGATACAAAAGATAATACACAATATTATGTGTATTATCTTGTGTAAAATTAAGTAAATTGAATTTGTAATTTTTCTTTTAAAAACATAAATCTAAAAATTTATTTTTTTATAATTTCTAATGGATTATGATGATAAAGTTCCTAAAGTATGTAGGTATATAAGAACATTATTCATGCCTTGTATTTTCGACGTAGGCAATTTTACATTTCTCATTGCATGTCCGTGTGTTGATTTATTAATGAAAGATTTGAGAATAGTTCAAGGGAAATTATCTGGTAGAAATCTCCCATATGTTTAAGAATTTACTGACTTAACCGTAAA
This sequence comes from Halesus radiatus, assembly GCA_022606495.2. Classification (NCBI taxonomy): domain Eukaryota; kingdom Metazoa; phylum Arthropoda; class Insecta; order Trichoptera; family Limnephilidae; genus Halesus; species Halesus radiatus. The sequence continues at coordinate 22,769 of JAHDVE020000315.1, read as the reverse complement.
TAGCGTTTTTAAAGGCATATTGAGGCCGAGTTTCAATCATTAAATAAATATAAAATAAAACAATAACTCACTCCACCTGCATGGCTCGGTATTTCAGGCCCTAATACGGAACAGGCATGAAAGGTCGCCCTATTATTTGTGTTTCAAATGCACGCAACACCTTTTAAAGATCGACAGTAAAATACCCAATCCCCACACGCTTGCATAGACCGTACAGTATTTAGTTTATTCCCGTAGTAACTTTCTAAACTAAGATTCGCCTGTTTTTGGTTTGATTTAAGTTTTTCGTTTTCTACGTCATTATGTTTTCAACTGAATTATTAGTACATTTTTATTAAAAAATATATAAATAACTTATTGAAGCTAATGAACCTCATTGTAATATATTTTTAATATTAATATTATCGTCAATGATTAAAAATATATTACAATGAGGTTGGTAAACTTAAATAAATTAGAAAAATAATAATAATAATATTATTCCCAAGCTTGTAGAAAAAGTCAACAGCTGTCACATGTACATAAAAATCCCATTACAAATAAATCGGGGTAAAATTTGTGAATTAAATGAAGATGATATTTTCGGTTGGTAAGAAATCGAGGTATGATACCCATAAGGATGACAGAACGGATTGGGGTAGCCGTAGCTCAGTGGATTAGAGCGCAGGGTCCCTAATAAACCATATAATCCTGGGTTCGAGTCTTTATCGTTATCTTTTTCTTTTCTGTGTCTTGTCGGTTTCATGTTTCATTCTGAGAATTGTTCATATTATCTTCAGTGATTAAAAACGTGTTTTTTTATTGCTTTATTGATTATTATATTGCCCATCCCACTAGGCATACGCCTGTGTTAGGATGGCAAATTACAATAGTCGTTTTTCAGCCACCTAGTACACGACAATTTTGAAAATATATTGCCTACATGGTAAGAAATAAATTTAACTTGGCATTTATGGTGAGAAGTGATTTTGTTTCTAAAAGAACTTTTGATTTTTGTGTTTCTAATGGTGCTGGGTAGAGTACTAAATTGATTAATGGCCTTGTACTTGAAACTTTTTTGTTCATAAGCGGTTTTATAGGCTGGGAAAAATACCAAAATAAAGGTTTTCTATTTAAACCGATACTAAGTACAATTTCTTTCATATATAGTAGGTATATATTGGTGGAATACTGTATATTACAAGAAATACGTGTAAATATTACATTATTTCCTTCAATAGATTTATAGTTATTCTTTTTCGTCATTATTAATAAATTCATCAGAATTACTTTGTTCACACCACTGTTTTTAGTCTATAAATATCAACATGTTTCGAAAGTAATACTCTCCGCACTGTGATATATATACTGATATGCATATATGTTTTCAGTATACTGTATATCCTGGTTAGGAAAGGATCGCTTTCGAAACATGTTGATATTCAACATTAAAAACAGTAGTGTAAATAAAGTAATTCTAATTAATTTATTACATTAATTAATCATTGAAAACATAGAAAATAACAAGGTAGGATAGGGAATTAATTGAGGATAATATTGTTAAGTCTTGAATTTATAAAATAAAAAGATCTCATTTGCTCAGTGGTTAGAACGTTGTCCAGGTAAGACAGAGGTTCTGGGTTCGATTCCCATATGTGACCAATACCTTTTTTTTATTTTCTGGCTCGTGTTTCATTTGAGATTTGACATTACCTTCTTCATTGACTAAATAATACAGCTTTAATAAGTTATTCCAATAAATTGAATTACATTAATTGATTTGATAACATTGCAAATTGGGTTTAGCTATGTTTAGGTACTTATCATTTCCGATTAGCCAAGAAAGTCAAAACCTTCCTCACCCCGTCTCCCTCCCCTTTAGAATAGCCCATATTCGGGATGAAACAGTTCATCAGTCAGTTGGGATTCTTTAATACATTAGCACCAGTGGCGATTTTCTCTAAAGTTCTTTTAGGCAGACAACTCCCATAAAAAACATCATGTAATAAGGCTGACTTGTATTGTAATTTAAGAGCGCTTTTAAAATTATTTACTGAAAAACCCACACGTCCGTATTACTTCTGCTCTAGGGTGAGTCCGAAATGAATCCTGGACGCGCGTTTTCAATTCAACGTCTATGGGACTTTCTGTTCTATGAAATAGTTCATACAATTCCCTAATTGTGGCGCTCCAGTGGCAAACCGTTCAAGCATGCCAACTGTTAAGAATCTTTTAACTGCCCTTGTGGGACTATGGGAAACACCAAAATTTTACTGAAAAGTATTTTTCAAAAATCAATAGATGTTTTTTTCTGTGATCATTGTGTTTTAGGTTGTTATTAAAATAAGTTAATTATTAAAAATGTTACATTCATGTATTAAAAAAAATAAAGATTCTTTCCTCAATTGTGATTTTCGAATGTAAAACTTTTAATTTATTAACTACGATATTATATTCATTAGTCACAAACGCTTCAAAATCACTAATCTATGCGCAGTGATATGATAAAATTCCTTTAGATATAGGGAGAAATATGAATAGTTATGGAAAATAAATGATCTGAGGAAAAGACCTACATGGAATATATGGATGAAGGAATTTTTTCTCCCTTTTTTAATCTTCAATGAACTCCAATGACAGCACTAACCGATTTAAAAAGAGAGACTATAGAAGTTCAACAAAATTGTGATATTAATAACAGGTTTATCGTAAGCTTAGATTGTAAATCTCGTTAGTGTGACTTTCATCGAAAATGATATTTGCTTTCTTGAAATTTATACAATATTTTGTTGGAGGCAAAAAAATCCAAAAATATACATTTAGGTTTATCCCAAAATAGCAAAAAACCAAACCTCTATACTACAGCACGTTCAAAATCCATAAGGCAAACATCGTTTCACCCTTATCGGTGGCTATTGTGTATTGGCATCGCCTAAAGAACGGTCCTTACTTTGATTTTTACTATGGCGATAACACTAGCTTTACTACCCGGCTGGCCTTAAATTTCAACACCCTTTTTGGTACTTTATTTTTTATTAAACAATCGAATAATATTGAAGACACACTGAACACGAAAACCAACATAGGTGTGTTGGGGGGGGTATGTGTGTGCCAGAAGTACGCAAAATTTCATCTTTCTAAAATTGATCAAACATATTCATCTTACGGCAAAGCTATCAGTGAATCACGATTTCAATTAATCTATACTATGGATCGGTTTACATTATGAATTTATTAACCTTTTTCCAGAAATTCCCTTGATAAGAATGAAAATAAAATAGTTAATTATTTGTAAAAAATATATTCGTTACCTAAAAAAAAATCATTATAAATTTGTGAACGCATGTAAAAAACAATTTTTTTAGTACTACATATTATTACTGAATTTTTTGTCAAAGATTCACTTTATTATTTTTTTTCTTTCTTACAAAATTCTTCACAAAATAAATAAAAAAAGCCTTTTGCGTCTACAACACTTCTAAACTCCGCTTGCCAAGCGAATTTTATGTCCATTACCTATATTCGTGGTGACATAAGACACACAGCTTTTAGAAATATTTTTGGCTAGAATATTCCTCTTAATAATCCATTTTATTGGTCTGTCTGGGACCTAGCAGTCGAGAGGTCTTATTTAAGTTGGAGTTATTAGTTTTCTTTTGAAACGACGTGGATTACATTCGACACTTCTTGAGATATTCTGTACAGTGGGAATAAACAATAATGACTTCTTATCTCAAGTTAAGTTTAAAAGTTGCTTAAAAGCTGCAAAACTCGTTATGAAAATGACATCGTCATCTTAAAATAGTAGCTTTGGCGTGGAAATTTCAGGTGAAAAGACATGCAAATTTAGAAAGTTAGTTCTAGAGTTTTGGTTGCTCGGGTCAATTACGTTTTCTGCTTTATAGTTAGTTAACCTTAAAATGGAAGTGTTCTTCTTTAGCCCATCATGAAATTAGCTGTTTTCTCCAATATTTTAGTAATCTTTTTCGTTTAGGGTAATAAATATATCACTCATAATAAACATATTTAATAAAAAATATGCATAATTCACTTGTTTATTTTGTCTGAGAAGCGATCAGTAAATTTCACTCCATAGTTCCCACCATACAATGAGACAAAAAATCTTCTCAATGAAAAAATATTTAACTTACCTACGAGAAAAAGGCGCAGCCTGCTACTATGAAGACAAACGCATTGCTGAGGAAAGAACTCAAAGAAAGCATATCATGAAAAACGCTAGCTAGAAAAATTAGTTTGAAGTTGGAGAGAAAAAATTTTACTCCTCGCTTCTATTCTAGAGTTAAGAATTTCTTTGGACGGTGTATATTCCCAGCATTATTTGAGTAGTTTCGTAATAAGCTGCAGTTTCCTTCTTATATTGGTAATCGATACATTTTTATAGCCTCACTTTTGTGTAATATAAACGCTTACGAGCATTTTAGTAATTTTAATGCGGACCCGAAACATTTTGAGCTGCGACAACATTTCTAAAATAGAAATTACATTTTCTGTCTTTTGGGTCACTGCTGTAATAAATCTTCTGATTTCAAGGTTTTTACACTTTCATTTTAACATTTTACAAAAATCATTTTGAAATATTTTTTTCTGCTGAGCACTTAATGCTGATGTGATGTAAACTACTGTTTATATTCCATCGCCAAATGAAAATCCATTGATCACACTCGAGTTGTCGATTTACGGGTGACAAATTAATACCCCGCAATAATTCGAAAAATTGTCAGCGAAACTGAAAAATGTCTGTTGATTGGTATTTCATCGCATTCGGTGATATTATTTAATCTTCTTAAAATACCCCAAAACGTAAATATTAAAGTAAACATCTGCAAAATAAAACTTTTTCATTTTTTTTACAAATTACATAACAACAAACTTTCGCATAATTTAAACAATCCTGATGAATCTATTATTGACTTGGGGATGTTTTATTTTACGTATAATCATATTATGATACACATCCGCGGCAGAGCAGGAAGGGTTCAATTCCCAACCAGCAAAAAAAACACTTATATATATGGTTAAATTAAACAATTCGTTTTAACCACTTTTTATTTTTAACGTCGACCAGTTTCGGAACCACCGTTCCATTATAAGGAGAAAATATGTATCAAATATCACAAAATCATGGCAGAACATGCATATTAGGTGTCGCAGTGGGGGTAGGGGCGTAACTGAGGATTAGTGGGGGAAGAAATAGAGATTGAGGGAGGGGTGAAAATAAACATTTAAAATGGGACTATAAGATAGGTTTTTTATTGTTAATAATAAACTCATTATTATTAAGAGATTTCTTAATTTCCAACGCTTCTAAATTTTCTAAGCGTTTATATTTACTATTAATGTGAAGAATATTGATCCCCGTACTTATATATGGGTTTAAAACCCTTACTTGCTAGTGCTGTCAACCAATTTGACGTGTCTCTGATTATTTCAATATCGGTGTAAATATACTAAACGCAGAGACCGTATTTAATAATTAAAGACGACTGTATAATTTTACACGACCGAGGTCGATCATGACCTAGGTCGGTTTATACAACTATGGTTGGTCCCCACGCCCATCAATCAGCTGACAGCTCATCGATCTAATGATTGATCGTGTCGATCACGATCGACCAAGGACTAGTTGAAACCCAATAAGGAACTCCAGTGAGAAATATAATGACTTTAAAAATATATGTTCATTTTGATCAGCAAACGCCGATTCTGAATATAAAACTTTCATTATGTATAATTAATTATACGTAGAATTTATAAATCGTTATTAAAAAGTGAATAAAAAATCAGCTCATCAAAACACCGTGTTATGTGGGTTTAGGAACATCTGACGTCACGTGAGCATTCTGTTTTTGGATTAGTATGAAAAATTTTATATTTCGATTTTGTTTTGTATCTTAAATATGTATTTTTTTAGTTTTGACAAAATTTTAACTTAATTTGGATGACTTTGAGCTCTATAATTGTTGTTTAATAAAAACAACTATTATTCATTATAGAAATTAGAGTATTCATTATCAAACCAATTAACAAAACGGATATTATGATAATATTGATGGTCAATACTATTATTATTCTTTGAGTTAAAGTTTCTAAAAAGGTACATAATATTATTTCTTCCGTTTAGTTATGGTTTGCCATGAATAGAATATACAATTATATACGGTAAAGCTCATCCTTGTTTTGACATTTGACATTCTAACCTCAATATACTGGTATTTAAGTTTGAACGTCATTATTGTTAAAAAAGAAAAAAAAATGAAAATTGTACTGGAGTTACTTATTCTCTTTAACAATATTAAAAAAAAAAAACATTGTAGTTTAGGTTTCCATTATAAAATAACCGAGACAATGTTATTTTTTTAATTATCTTTATTCCTTCTAGCCGCTTGCCTTAAAATAATACAACTCAAACACACATTTAAAGTTAATTACCGCGTTATATATTATGTTTTCGCAGTAATTTATTTCAAACAAATGAGATATGAAGAATTCAAATTTAGAATGCCGCCAGGGCTTTTTATTGCCGGCCGTATTTATTATTACATCTCCGGCCATAAATTTCCTAAAAAAACCGCTGGCATTTAAAATTGGATCATTAAAGAAGAAATCCAGGGTTCCACGTCATATTGTATAGTTCGGTGAAATATTTAGTATCCATAATTTTGAAAATGAAATATATTTTCATGTGAATCAGTTCCGTGTTGACATGCAATCGAAATAGTCTGGAACTTCCGAAGCCCTACATGGAATGGCGTCCCAGTGAGAGGAATATGTTATTTATCTTCGTTTAGAACGGTTCATATAATGTTTTGTGTTCGATCCAATTTGTATTTCCCTTGTGGAAGTTTACGAGCTTTTCGACCTAGAATTCGGAATAATAAATGGATACAGTTGTAATGTCGGAATCCTTCGCCTTTCTCTGAAAATATATAGCATGGGAAAGCCGCCTCTCTACGGAGGAAACGCATCACGTGCGTTTGTTTATACTATCTACCTTTGCACAGAAAGACATTAAAATTACTGTGAAATTACTCGGCGAAAATGCCTATTCGAAATGACTCCTTTGCGATTGTGATAATTTATGTAATCATACACGTTTATATTTTATTTAATTTATGTCTGCTTTAAATAGATACAAATATTTAAACGTCCCCATTAAAGTATATAAAAATAAAATAAAGAATTGCGATATTTTAAGCCAAAAGAAGTCTAAAATAAAAAATTAAAGAAAATTTCTCAAAATGTATTAAATCAATATTTTGTTTCCTTTCTAAACCACCTAATAACCTCTTTAAAAAGGCGTAACATCATATGTAGGTTACCTAACATTTATTTTTAGAATTTTCTGTTTCTTAAATGTTATTAAGAATATATTTCACAGAAAATGTATGAAAAACCAATTCGTACAACTCGGGCCGCTAGATGGCGCTAGTGTAGAATATTGCCATCAAATGTCAGAATCTGGAGGTGTTACCATTTTAGAGTATTCGGCTTCAATAAGTTACTATAACCTTTACTGGGAACCATACTAGGACCTTTACTGTTCCAAATTTACATCAATGATATTTCGCAATTAGATATAAACGGTGAAAATTTTCTATACGCAGATGATACTGCAATATTCTAATGGGGTAAAGACATCTTACTAGAAAATGCACAAAGTGACCTAGAAAAAATTTACAGTTGGCTCCAATCAAATATTCTAACAATGAACATTAAAAAAACAGGATACATGATTTTAAGCTCAACCCGTAAAATAATTCCTCCTCATGTACCCTTAAAAATTGAAAAAAACGATTTGCAAATCTTGATACAGGAAAAATATCTTGGGCTGTGCATCGATAAGCATTTAACTTTTAAACAACACATACAAAATGTTAAAGATAAAATAACACCCTTGATTAACGTATTTAGCTGGTTATCATATCTATTACCAATTAAATTAAAAAAGTCTATATTATAGTCTCGTACACTCACATCTAAATTACTTAATTGAAATCTGGGGAAATGCGTATGAAACATACATTAATGAATTACAGGTAATTCAAAATAAGGTAATCAAAAAATTATTTCACTACGGACCCAAAACATCCACAAAAAAATTATATTCGGAAACAAAACTGTTAACATTAAGAAAACTATATGAATACAATATATGTCTACTTATATACAAAATAAATAATAAACTCATACATACAAATACAGAATTTATTAAAACGTCACAAGTACATAAACATTTTACACGACAACACGATAACATACATTTAAACACCATCCATACCAACTATGGTAAGCAATCCATTAGTTACGAGGGAGGCAAATTGTATAATTGCCTTCCAGATGACATTAAAAATGAAAAAAAGTGTGAGTAAATTTAAAAAAAAATTATTCATTTTTATTCATAAACAAGAAAATAGTGAAAGTGTATAGAATTGTATCTTATAATAATATTGTATGTAGTGATTAATCGAATTGTAATATAATGCAGTAATGTAATGTAAAAAAAAATATGTAATTGAAAATTCTAGTTAAGTAAGTGAAAATGTTATTTTCTTTTTTCAGGAATAAAAAATTTTAAAAAATTTAAAAAAAAGTTAATCCAAAAAAAAATTGTTGTTTTTCGTCTATAGAATCACCATTGTTTCAAATATTCACACAGTTTTATCTTCAGTACTACACTCCTGAAGAAATAAAAAGCGAAAATTGAGATTATTCCGGCATTAATCTAATTCATAAACTTGTCTGCTGGGTGTTGTGTCTGCTTCCGTCAGACCCTCTCAGATGTGGCGACTGTCGCAATTTACAAAAGTTTCTCAATGAGTCTTGTGACAAAACGACATTATCGAATTTTACTTTGCGATTTCATCGTTGTTTTCAAAATAACAAAACAGGGCGAATGAAGGGAATTAAAAAAGCATCCACAATATGTTTTCTTGTATTTTCTTTTCCACGTATGTTTTTTGCATGAACATGTGTGCATTGAAGAATAAATAAATAATTCTGATGTTTTTCTCGCAGATATTAAAAGAAGTTGCAAAAATAATCTTACCTCATTGTGGTCAGATTATGTCGGGACGTCTGTAAACGTAAAAAGGGGCAGTTAAAAACCGTTAAACAATAAGATTTTTGGCGTTCGATCGTTAGAACATCATACCTTTTAATGGTCGTTTTTATTGTTCTTTTCCAAAGACTTCACATAAATGTTCATAAAAAATTTGTTATGTATCTGCCTACTCGAATATCTAAAATACTTAATAATCTACAATCATTTACTTCCGCAGATGATATTGACTTATTTTATTACTTTTATATTTATTTTGTTATCGACTATGAACATGTGAAATACAAAATAAGATGTATATAAGTATAATTTTTTTTACACAATGAAATTTAAAATCCAAAATAGTAAACATATTAGTTATTATAAAACTATTTGATCTTTTGTGTTTTTCTTAGTTCTCCTCTTTAGGGTGTCCTATGCTGAGCCGGACTAGACTTATTTATTTTGATCTTATGAAATTAAATGCGTCTTCAATGAAGTGTTTATTGTTGTTTTTAGGGTTGTTTCATTGACCTCTTCGGCCAGACTTTTATTCATGACTTGTACTCACTAATCTTTTCAATTTCTTTTGTATCTGGGAAAGGATGTTGTGGAGTTTTGTCTCAAAATATATATAGTTCTTTGTCCGAAAGTATATTTATAACTAGGATTTTTTTTGTCATTTTGATTAGGTCTAGTGTTATGAATAAGTGGTTTAGTGGGGGTTCCGTATTTAAAAAAAATAGAAGTACTTTTTTGGGTTATATTTGTAGCACATTCGGTACGTCAAAGCTTTTGAGGATTTTTGTTGAAGGCGTTCTTATGGGCACTTTAAGTATGGTTTTTATCATTCCTCTTTTAATTGTATTCACATTGTGTATGTACTTATATGTCGCAGACCATCGTATAATTACATTTTCAATTCGAGAGTGCACTGTCTTATTTTCTTGTTATTATTTTTTAAAAGATTAAAGCCGCCTCCACACATATCCGACTAGCCCACCGTTTTTTTAAGAAAATATGTGAGAAGTGATCAAATAATGGGTTTGACTTAAGGAAAGAACGGTTGTACGGCCGAGCCTTTCAACGCGGTGGGTTCATGAAAACGGTGGTCTGTACAAAAATAGTTTGGACCATGGCCATACATAACTTTCATACAATTACAACGGTAATATCAATCACTGACAACATTACATTTAAATGCCAGATGTACGTGAAACCTCTTCAAAGATAGAAATCCTATGCGTTATTACTCAATCAAAATTACTGATTTATTGATACAAATTTATACTCAAATTATTTTTACAATCTCACGAGAAACTCCATGACAAGTTGCTGAGCTATCAAGGCAACCATAAGTCCTGTCGTAAAGAACTAACAAATAAAAATATTAAAATTGAATCCACTGGAGGCCTACGACTTTATGATTTGCAAGCGGACATGTTGCAGTTAATGATGTCGGAGAAGTTAATTCTTGCTCAAGCGAGGAGCTTTCCGAAATGTTTTGTGTGAAGTATTTATTGGACAAGATTTGTCTAATAGGTTTAGTTTAAATAAGAGTATCGTTTCAATAGTTTTTAATTTATCTATGTAAAGGTCCACAGCGATTAGCTATGTTTGGGTGTGACAGTTGTTTTGGTTTCCAAAAGCATTCTCAGTATGTTGTGAAGAATTTGCAAGCAATGTAAAGAAAAAAAATGTTTATATAAAACTAAAAATCAGTCAATCTTATTGAGTGCTTGAAAGAATTCGTCCTACACAATCATTTCAGCTGAATTATTAATCGGTAGAATACAGGCAAATTCAAACAGTTCAAAGTTTTGAAAGCTGTTTTTTGTATTCCTTTTCATTTCGTGTTTTAAAATAACTTATTAAATCATTTAAATGTACCGCTTATTTTCGCTCTCCCAAAAATCACAAATTTCAATAAAGTTCTCGTTCAAACACGTCTTCTTGGTGGAAACACCAAAGCTTGAGAGGAAAAAATATACGCATACCTTAAAGTATATTTGAACAAAATTTACTATTCAAGTGAACAGCTGAAAGGGAAACCTTAAAATAAAATTGCAGGGAGTTTTCTTGAATTTTCTCTCTCAAGGAGAATTGATGTTTTCTTGGTTTGGTTTCAGTGGCGTGACAAACTCTGTGGCAGAGTGGTATAAGATAATAGTTTAGGCCCAGAAATCAATTAAAAATATACATAATAAATGTACCTACAATACTTTTTTCACATGAGATCTCCATAGCATTGTAGTTAGGCATTTAGATTGGGAGGTTGTGAGATCGACGAACGCATTGTGAAAACTTATTACCAAAAAGTTACATTCCTATATGAGCGATTCTTGTTCTGAGAATCGTGATGTTGATTTTAAGTTGAATAGACCTCGTTTATCTGACAAGACAGCGGTAGTAAGAAACAATTTTTAATAATACATCTACATAAAACACATCTTTTCAGACAATCGTATCCATAAATTGTAAATTGCTTAACTAGGCTAGCCGGTTAGTACTTACCTAAAGTCATTAAATAAAATAAAATGCGCAAATGCATCCACAGCCCGCAACACTGTAAATAACTAAAGGGTAAAAATAAATGTTAATATCTATTAAAAGCTTCTTAAGCTTTTTAAGGTCATTTCATAGATATTTTCCAGTCCTAAAATTCATTTTATAAATATTTTCCAGCCCTAAAAATTATAAGTATTTCAATAAATACCAACTCTTCTTGTGCCACCAATCTTCTAATAAATGTAACATCAATGGAAAAGAAGCAACAAATAGCAACTGTAAAACTATCATCTCTATACTTAAATTTTCTAATGAAACTGTGTTCATCTGAAGCGACCTGCTTAAGTATGTTTTTCTGTACCTGTTTCTACATAATCAATTAAGAAATATTTGTACAGCGCCCTTGAGGTGATTTTTCACAAAAACAGCGCTATAAAAATCATCCAAATATTGTTATTAATAAGAAAAAAAAATCTATTTCACGTGTCTATTAAATACGGCTTCTTCATAAATAGAAATCCTTCGTCTCTTCAAATCTAATCTTTATATTCCCCTACGATCCCAATCAAATTTTTTAAAAGATCTTCCACAAACTAGACACTTAATATATACCACCCACGGACATATATTATCACTAGCCTACATCTTTGAAACAAATAAGAGAGAATACAACAAACTCCCACCTAGTATCAAACAAATTTAGTCAATTAATAAATATTAACATTAAGACCTGCGAAAGTTGACTTACGGATTTATGGGGAAAAGGATCGACTAGTATTTTAAAACATCGGCATAGTACTCGTAGTTACTGAAAATACCCTACCAAAACCGCGAAGTTTACATATAGATGTCGCTGAAAACCTTCTATCCAACACTCTCAGCGCATGATCTCGTCGTGAAGAGGACTAAGAAAATATGCTATAATGTATATATATGTATTTTTTATATTTCTCTCATATCTTTTATATACATATATTTTATGCACCTACATATCTTCTTAAAATGTCGAAATATAACAGTAATTAAAAAAATTTAAAAGTGATTTTTTTTTTCTGTAAATGACTTTATTCAACTTTCTTCCTCTTCGCCTATTTCCCCTCCAAATCCTTCAGCATCACAACATTCCCCAAAATACCATAGTTCCATTGGCTTCGGGTAGTCATATGGTTCTATTCTGACCCACGAATGTGTACCAAAGTATAATACATAAAAAATATATATCCACCCCCTTCATAGTGGTACAAACAAAGCATTAGCTATGTAGGTACCTATCCATTAATGTTGGATGTTCCGAATGATTCGGTTTTGACACGAAGGCGTCATGCGTCATTGGTCTAATTATTTTCAGATAATATGGACTATATAATATTATATTACGTTGTCTTTACAATGATGCGTAAGTATGGGTTAACCATTGAATGGAATCACTAACGACTCTCGTGCAAAAGCCAATTTTTTTTAATTAAATCAGTGTTACTAATTCGGACGACAAAAGTGATTTGAATAGAATTTGTGTAATGTGTTGTATAATTATTTGCCTACTCCTACTAGTAACACAATGAGAGTGTATTAGTTTTTATTTTCACATTTATTTTTCACTCCATTTTCAATGAAAAACGTAAGTTTTAAATAAAAAATACTTAACAGTAAACCAAATCATTCTAAAGGGGATGATAATAGTAAAGAATGTAATTTACATATAATGTTATAACTTAATTTGTTGATAGTTCGTAGTTAAATTTATTAGGGGTCATGTAGAAAATATCCACATTTCCTGCGAGGCAGTTAACTAACCCATTAAGTATTCCCAGGGGCATTCGCATTGGTAAGTTAGTTCTGTACCTGGGAAGAAACAGAAGCCCATGTTAGCAGTCTCAGATAAAATTATCCGTAATATAGAATCGTATTTCGGCCAGGATATCAGGTATTAACAAGAAACCATTCAGAAGTTAATTATACTCCATAAGCAGTAATGGGATATCCCCTCTAGAACTAAGGCGGCAGATAACCGCATTCCCGAGATAAATGCTGTTGCAAACAGACATAGCTAAAAACTGAACTTTCTCATGTAGATATCCACTCTAGAGAATGCCACTCACTGAGCATGAAATCTTAAACGAGCGTCACACACAGTGCTGCAGAAACTTATCTTTCATTTCGTAATTAAAGTATTCGGTCTAGTGTCATCTCGTAAAGTACATAGCTGATTCTAAGTTAAAACAAAGTTTATTATCAATGCTTCAGTCGATAATTGCATTAATATCTTCCTGAACTTGTCTATGGTCATCTAATGACCACTCCGTATGAAAAGTTTAATGTTATCAACAAGCAGTGAAAAACGATCGAATTTTAAATGTTTGCGAAAGTTATTCATAAAAATTAAAAATAATAACATTTTTCTAACTATTAGTATGGAATTCACAGATAAATCATTTGTAGTGTTTCTTGCGTTAGCAGACTACAAAGTGTGTATTTTGGGTGCCGACCGTTAAACACAGACATGCTCGCTGAAAAAGTTTATCCGATAACCTCTAGGTGTTGTTATTCCTACATGAATTTACTCTTTAATATTCCATGGACCAAGGTTTCTCCAAATACAATCAAAAGCACATCGAAAGGATATTCTACAGTAATTATCTATAATAAATATATTTGCACTGTCTTCTATGTAATCTGGGAAACAAATTTCCAAAAAATTTAAATTTCAAACTGGCGGTCACCAACCCAACTTACAAACGCGTTTATGCTTTCTACCGTGGGAGAACTTTTCTCGACAATTTTCCGAATTATTAAAGTTCTTTTGCTCATTTCATTTTAGTCTCATAATAAATCTATGTTGAAGTGTGACCTTTCTTCTTCGCAGCATCCGAGAGGAAATATCATCCATTTATTTATTTTTCGAGGGATTTTTAACGAAAGCAAATGATTTTCATTAGAACGGTCCCGTCAGATCATAAGATGTGATGAAATATAAATTAAACGAGTGAACCAAGAAATTGTTTTTTTTCAGCCATAATCTCCATTTACTGTATTAAATGAATTTATTATAAATTTTTACTATTTATTAAAGTAACCTTACTCATTTACTCTTTCTTTGAACTGATAGTTATCTTTGCGTGTCTCATTCATTACATTAATAAGCTCTATTTTTAAAAATGAATGTTTGTCTGTCTGTCCTCGATTTTTTCGAAAATTTCTAGACCGGTTCCGCTAAAAATAGCACAGTTTGTTCTTATTAATGCCGGGAAGGTTTAGAGAGTAGTTTAAATGAAATCCAATGTGCAAAACTGTTGCTAAAACGTTTAAAATGGAGTGTGGAAAATATTGAACCCGCCTTGTTGTATCGAGGTTAGACCATAGATACACCACTCTGGTTAGCAACAGATTACATATTGAAAAGAAGAAGGTTTGTTTGAGTGGAATATTTTCAAAATGGAAAACACTATAACTATAAGTTATATACTATAAGTAAGTATCTACTTAAGATCTTTATTATTTAGATTTCCCCACCTTCCTCCTCCCTTTCTCCTTCTCCTTCCCAATACCCTCAGCCTCACAACAGTCCCCAATTAGGGATGCCATAGTCTCACTGGCTCCAGACGGCTGGGAGCAGTTGGGACTATTCATATTGTGCGGTATTCATATTTAAAAAAAGACCTGTATCGGAAAAATAAATGTTTGGAATGAAATTCAAATTCAAATGAATGTTTCTTTTTATGTTTGGAGATAGTAATGCTCTTATTATTTCGCTTTCAAATCAATTATGGCATCCAAACAACAAGCAGGAATTCACAACTTCATAACTTTATTCCAAAAAAAAATCCCTAGCAAGGCCGGGTACACGTCAGCTGGTCTTATATATATTCTTTGTATTAGAATAGATTTGTAAATTTCTTTTCACAATTTCTTAATTATGTCTGGTCCAATATCTTGAACAGCTCATACGGGAGTTGAATATTTGTACCCCCGCCCCGGGAACCATTCATCGAATTATCCAATTTCGATAACCAACACTTCTGCCATAGGTCACCCCAAGTGGTTTGCTATTTTCGGTATTCGAATTCATGGGATGGGGTTTGTCTAGGTCTTGGCGGTGGATGCATCCGGCCCACCAGCTGCGTGGATCGGGAAAGGCCGATTGAGGGAGACCCTTTCACCTCTCCAGCGGACTCTCTCAACCCATCGCTTTGCACCGTTATGAGTGGGATAGATTCATACGTCCGCCGCTTCTGGACACACTGACCCCCAGATTCCTACCCACCCTTTATACCGTCATCCTTTCCAGAACTTCTTCGCTTTTCTTTCCTTAAAAAGACCCCCCACACAGCATCCCAAAAGATGACATTGGACCTGAGAAAAATATTTTCCCTCAGGCCCTACTATATGGAGTTAACGTTAAAAAAAAAGTAACTAATCCAAGATACGATTTACTGACAATCTATGGATTTTATGTCATAGTTTTAATTTGCATGTGAATAATAACAGATATACTATGTAATAACAGATATATTATAATAACAGATATACTATGTAGTATATCTGTTATTATAATACTATGTAGTATATCTGTTATTTTACAATTATATTAGGTTAGGTTAGTTAGTATAAAGCGCACTTGAGGTGAACCTTCACAAAACTGCGCTATAGAAATTTACTCTTATTATTATTATTATTAATATTTACAGAAATGTGTAGGAATTGTGTCGCTGAAATTTTGCACTGATGACAGCCAACCCCCGATAGGAAAGAGCACCAGGTGAAAAAAAGTAACTTTAATATAGAAGATTCAATAAATTATAAAAACATACTTGGAAAACATTAAAATTTTATTTCCATTTTCCTGGAAAGCAATTACTTTGTGGTTTGACAAATGTATTAAATAAAACAAACATTTTGTTTTAAACCACTAATTTACTTTTAAATTAATACCGACCGGTTTCGCTTATATCAATCTTCATCGGCGTAAAATTTGTATGCTAACTCTATGTATTTTTGTTATTTGTTAATATTAAAAGCTTTATTTTACCACTTTTTAGAGATACAATCAATATGTTACACCCTTTATTTTAATACTTTTTACAATATTATTTCTCTAGAGATATTTCGTGAATTTAATATTCCATCTATTCCAGAATTATATCAAAGAAACGCCTTATATCAAATTTACAAAGAATTTTTCATTTATAAATTTAACTCCGCTGACAGTATAAGAAATAGATTCAAAACAAATTTATTAATTGATAAACTAAAGTTCTTTAAAACTTAAGACAAGATTTTTGTGCATAGTGCAAAGGGTAACAATTATTATCTGACCGGACATTAGAAGGGTGCGGGTTCGAGTCCTGCCGGCGACATTTATCTTTGCTCGGAAGGTTTTTTCAATTTGGGTGAGTGTTTTAGATTAATAATTATTGTTTATAAAAATCAAAACAAATTGTTTAATAGCCATCATAATGCTAAGAACGACCACAGCACAGCACCACTTCTTGTATTTAGATGTAAGATGGTACAATATATTATTATCCAAAAACAAAATTAATGTAACCGAAACATTGAAATATAAACAATTCAAAAAGCAAATCAACCCCTGAACTTATAAAATGATATATTCTACCCTTAATGTATACTATCTAGCATATGAATTACTATTTGTTTATTTTTCTATTATGATTCTGTTCATTTACGTTTGTAGTTATTTAATACGTTTTTAATATTGTTTACATATTTAATATTTATATTATTTTATCATTACATATGTAAATACTCATCCCATAACCACAAGCTACAGGAGCTCAATTTATGGAGAGTAGATCAATATAAAATTTTAAAAATCGTGTATATGATGTATTTTTGTTTTTGTTTTTTGTAATAAATATTTACAATGTTTGTAACTTCTTATGTGTGTACATTGCGTCCTGAAGAAGTGGCCATCAGTCCAGAAACATGTTTATGTGATTTGGAAGAGTTTATAAGTTTCGTTTTCAAATATGATGAATTATTTTAACCATTTAATATGAAACTACATGTCTGTGCGAATCGTAGAATTCTCGATGGAACCATTATTTCCACATTTGCTTACGTCACGCATCGTGCACAGAATATCGAATTTGCAAATGCAATTCTCTTTCTACCGTGTTGCTGCATGTGCAATGTGCACACTGTACCGGTAGTTCCACAGTGTATAGTGTACACGTCACAAAGTTGGGACCGAGTTAGGTCTGGCATTCTAAGCCCGGACAGTTGGTCTGGATGCTACAGCAATGTACGTGCTCGGTGTACGTGTGCGTTAGGGTGGGCCGTCAAACCTTTTCTAAAAATCGTCATCCGCAGAGGACTCAAAAGTTGCGCATTCAAAATGTTAATTTAATTGTAACTATTCCGTGGTACTCTGCCACTGCACCAGAGGTCAAAATTTTCTAATTTTTTTTCGTTTGAGTGCCCCGAATTAAATAATTATTTATGGACAGAAATAGCTTAACATATCGAACCCCCCCCCCCCCCAGAACTAATAAATATATTCAAGACTAGAGCATAGAAAATAAGACATAAATAAAAAAAAATATTTGTAGGTATTACAACTAGAGTTGACGCGAGCACAATGATCAAAAAGATAAATTTCAATATTAAGGATGAGTCACACGGAGCGATTTCGACGCTGCTATGAGTGATCGCCACTTGTTGTATCCGCTAATAGAGAATCGCACAGAGCTACTGAAACTGCGAAGGTAGTATAGATTTAAATGTCTTACATGTCGAAAAATTTATTAAACAAATCAAAAATATTCAACAACTATCGACTAGAGATGTGAGATGTAAGAAGAGACGATACTAGCGCCGCGTGGCGTCAAAGAGGTCATTATTATCGATAACTAAGTCACATTAACGCCAAAATCGCGCATTTATCGCTATCAGATATGATCTGTTCTAAGCGAATTTTTAAAAGCCGCTAATTGAGTGACACGCAGCGAAGACTTTGTCACGCGAAGCGATTTCGACGCTATTATTCAAATAGCAGCGTCGAAATTACTCCGTGTAATCGAGGCTTAAGTATAAGTATTGCAGCGAATGTTGAGTCGAACACACTACTCACACACGTGCATTTCTTGCATACAGCATATTTGAAAGATGTTATAGATAATAAAATTCCGAAGATGTTGTAAAAAGGCTCAATTTTAATTTAATATAATAAACACACTTTAAAACTAATCTGATAACTGCAAAAACTTTTCGGGATTTCAAATTCAAACAACGTTCCTTTTTCGGTAACAACAAGGAATAGTAAGCAATATAAATGGCTGTTTCTCAGTGACAATTGAAAGGACATCACTGTCGAAAGTGTATTCATATGCACCAATACACACAATCCTAAATGTGTATTTTTTGGTTCAACTCTAAATACACAACCTTTAACTCTAAATAGTCATTCACAAAAACCAATGATAACTATAACTAGAAGTTTTTTTTTAATAATATCGTATTAAAAAAACTTCCATGCATTGACGGCCAATCCTGAGGGAACGACATCTCATGTTTAAAAAAATCTCCATTCTTTACCGACCCAGCCTATGGTTAAGTTTAACGTGTACGGTTTTCCCGTTCGGTTATGCTAACGAACGGGAGGAAATAAGCGTGTTACATTATGCAGTGAGCGAGCATTATTCCGAGCGGGTTGTCCTTGTCTGCATCGCCACAACGACCATTACGGAACTTTCTGTGGCCGAGAAACGTTTACACAAAAACTTGTGCCAGTGCAGTACCCACTTCCCATTCGCCAAGCCGTGATATAGTAAAGTTGAGCTGCATTTCCGAAAAACCCTATCGATTTCGAATTTATGAAATTATCGTGATGTAACCGACAATGTGAAAATAGCTAAACTTCAATGGGGGAATGGGCCTCTAAAAATCACCAAAACTGGAGAAATTCGAGGATATTCAAAACTGGACGCCAGAAAGCTTATGAAGAAAATTTTATTGATTTTGTGTCTCGTAAACGCAATTTCGTTGATTTCCAGACGCACATTTGCAGAAATGGTGAAAAAAATTACCAATATAAAGGCCTTTTTTCAATATTTTCTCAATTTATTAAATACATAAGAATAAAAATATGGAAACAATAAAAATGGTAGAGTTATTAGCCGGTAAGTAAATGATTTTTCTTGACGCGCGCATCGATGGTGATAGACTATCAAAGTATGTGAAAAAGAAAAAACAGATAAATAGTTACATAATAAATGTCCTTTCCATGTAAATCAAAAATAATATTTTTTTAAATGTTAGAATGGGAGGTCATGAAATTTTCACAATTTTCTGCTAATACTTTTTTTTCGATTGGATTATTAATTTTTTTCCGACGTTCACTCGAAGGGTTAATCACAAAAGTTACATAGAATGTGCTGTAAAACAGTGAAAGTAATCGGAGTTCACGAGTTTAAACCATTACAAGTTTTAAAAAAGCCATTTGTGGGAAAACAGCTTTGAAGATAAATGTTAGTAATTATTAATTTAATTTATTTTACTCCGACTAAACGCATCTATTGAATGTGATCTCGGTCCGGGCCTTTTAACTTGATAAATACCATTACCGTTACGCGATCCTATCTTGCAGAGATAGGGACCGTGGGGAACAATAGGATATATATAGCACGCACCGGTTACCTGCTTACTTACAAGAAAACAAATGTTTGAACGCTCCAAATGCCGTAACTTCAAAATTGTTTTGGAAATCTTTTCTTCTGAAAATCTTAAAATATTCCAAACAGTTCAGGCTAATTTAATACTGAAAAAAGCTGAAAATTTTTAATCTTCTAAAAAAATTAAATAGTATTGGAATAAATGAAAACGCTTAAAAAAACGCTCTCAAGTCGTGAAAATCAATCATATTAATAGTAATCAGTAAATGTCAGACTTTGGAATTCCCCAGGGTACAGTGCTTGGACCAATCCTATTTAACATATATGTTAACAACATTTTCTTTTTACGACTACATGGCCCAATTATTTCATATGCCGGACAATACAGTATTAATAATAATACATGAGAAAACGTAAAATTAAAAGCCACCTAAAACATAAGTACTCCCAAGACTTTTTTCGACATAAATTTACTATCACCAAATAGTGAAAAAACATTTGTAGTTCCACTTAGAATACACACAAACGATACCCCTAAAAATATTAACATCGTCATACATAACTATTCTAAAATTCACAATAAAAATTATTGCTTTTCAAAACCCACAATACTTAAAACAACAAATAAAATCAAATATCAAGGAGTATTATCGATAAAAATTAGAAATGACATGATCAAATAATATATATGTCATGTTTTAAAAAAAAATGAAAACTGGTATTTGTATATTTAAGAAGCAGATTTTTTTGTCGATACAAAACCTGCACTCAATATACTGTGCCTTCAATTCACTCTACAGTATTATATCATTAGCAGGAAATCCGCTTATAAATCTAACCTTCTTTGAATTGAAATTGTTCAAAGAAAAGTAAATAAAATTGTATTAAAATTCTTTCGGATTACCCAATGGATCGCCTATTTGAAGAATTTCAAGTACCTAAAAATCTGTATTTTAAAATTTCATTAGTTCAAATCATAAAAGAAAAAAGCGAATGCCAATTTTTAATTGAAAACCGAACCCGCCTTAAATATTTTTTTCCTTGCCCAAAATTAAATACTTCATTTACACAACCCCATTATACCTACCAAGGACGATCTTTTATCAAACAAGTACCAGAAGATCAGAAGTACCTATTAATGATAAAATCCTAATATTTACCTCAAAGTATTTTAAAGACAAGCTAATTAAATAAAAAATTCAATTGAATTAATCTTAAAAATATTCTGTAATTTACTTGTCCGTAACTTTTTTTTTTCTAAATACGTTTATTCAAATGATGTAAAGTAACTTGATGGAGTCATATTTATTAAATTAATGACAATTACTTTGTTTAAAATCACTGAATTTATTATGTAAATATCTACATGTTTCAGCTCTTCTCATCGGGTATAATTTCCTTCCCTCCATTCAACATCCCATCTCTTCTCTGAACTCGTCACCAATCTTCCGTGAAATTTTAAAATTTTTAATTTAAATAATATTGATTTTTAAATTCGCCTTACTTCTCTTCATAATTTGAAATGGTGGAGCCAGAAAAATTGAAAAAAAAAACTTGTAGACTATTCAAGAACCCGACCATTTGTCGTTGAAACGGACGTTTTTTCCGAGGAATCTATGTAATTCATATGAATTTGTATAACGTATATGCATTAAACATTGTAATCACTGGTAGTGGGAGGTATACGGTAGATTTTGACGTCGAAAATACATTTGTAAAAGCAATATTATTATTATTTATGCAAAGCGAACGTAAGCAACTGAGAAAACCAAAATGAACTCCAAACAGACGTGAAATTCTTTGAAGAAAATGGGATGGGATTTCTATCTATCCATGGAGTATCTTGCCTACACGAGGAATAAGAAAAGAATTGAAAATGCAGATGGCATCTGAAAAATTCCTGCTTCATCGAATAAGCCACGTACCAACCGACGTGGGAATAAAGCTTTATGATAAAGTCCTTGCAATCGAAAAGTGAGCTCAATGTATTGTTGCTGAATGAAGGAATCTGGAATTTCGATATAGCCATTATGTTATACGAGTTTACTGGTACCTGCTTGGATCGAAGGGTTGAAATTATTCCTCTGGAAGCTATACCAAAATAAATGTTTCATAAACAACTTTTTGTGCGAATGTGGAAGTTGTTATTTGCGCCTTTTGTTTCGCCGTATTCTGGCTGGGCCATACTTGGTGGTTTTCACGTTAGCGGTTATCTCCTGCGAGTATTTTTATTTTAATAAATTTACGTTCTGATTTATTTATTCGACTCCGCCTACGTGGAAATTTCATGTTTCATTATTTTGGCACATTTTTATAACAGCTAAAACGTAATAAAATATTGAAATAAATCTGTACATTAAAAAAAAATCTCAATTTAGGATTCTTTAATACGTACTTAGCGATTGGAATACATTAAAAGTATGCACTAAGTTTTGTAAAAACTGAAAGATTATTACAAAACAACCGGTCAGTGCCAGAGTTGACTAATGCGTCAGGCTCCCACCCAGGCATCATAGGTTCAATTCATCGTCTGGCCAAAGTCCTCCATCATCGCAGAAGCAACATCTTCCGCTTTTAATGAGGGAGATTTTCAA